>OY748286.1:12282956-12305515 GCA_963556515.1 Nudaria mundana | reverse complement strand
GGTGTCCACACCAACAGAGCTGCCCCTTCATCAGCATGCTCTCCATACCCGCCGTGCCTGTGCGACGCAGAACCTCGGTCACGCCAACTTACGCGTAGTATTGTGCGAAGGCATCTGAGATGGAAACCATCAAGCCGCTTAATGTCTCCTTTGTAGAGGCACCAAGACTGAGGCATATAGAAGTAAGGGTAGTATAACTGCCTTGTACACAAAGTTTTGTATGTAGCCTAAGATCGTGCGAGTCCCAGACGCGATTGCTCAGCCCACCGAACACTGCTGCGGCCTTAGCGATCCGCCCCGATATCTATTCAATTTTGAATTAACCTCAGAACCTTGCGCCCAAGTTGCTAGCGGCGTTGCATTAGTGCGAGCTATACAGTTGGTCACTATTTGTACCACACAGCATTCGAGATGTGTGCGTATTACGTCTCTGTGTGCGTGATATAAAAACCTATTTGCGAACTATTAGAATTTGTATAAACGCTCTTAACCAGGAATATTTTTCACATCTACCCGCCCATTTTTTAAATTAATATTGTGTGTCATCTGTAGGCCGAGGGATATTGTTTTATATAAGTACCTACCTATTTTATGATGAGTTTCTAATAATTGTGCCCGGTGGTGAATGTCTGCCTGTTGTCAGGACAAACCTGGAAAGGTTTTTTGGCAACTTTTATACTGAAACTGATAGTATGAATTTGTAAAATAAATATATTTAAATAAATAAAAATATAAATCTCCGGCCCTAGACGATTGTCGTCACGTATAAGACTGCCCAAGTATCGGAAAGTACCAACTTCCTCCAGGGACCTGGCATTCAGGTAGGTAAATGGACGCGGTACTCGCGGATTGTCCCCTCGCGGGCTGCTACCGTCTAATCGCCTGCGTGCAGAGAGCCAGCTAGAGACCCAACTCACCAGCCAAGTCCCCACCACCAATCTCCATCGCCGCAGGTCTTTTAAGAAAATCCGAGTTCCAAAAACTTTTTGGGTCATCAGCGCGGGAAGATATTAAAGTGGGTAGATACTTGCGCAGATACAGACCCCTCGACTCCTGTGTCACGAGACCAGTGGATTGGGTAACCAATACGACTGGTCAGAAACAGGAGCTGCAGCCAGAGCCTCGTCCGTCATTCAGCAGGCGCACCACGTGCGGGTGAGGAAAGCTTGGGCCCCGTTGGTCTCGGTGGGGCCCCTAGCAGCCCTAAAACATCCAGACTTCGGTACAAACGTACTTCACTTAAAGTTTGTCCCGGCTCGGGAATCGAACCCGAGACCCGGCGTCGAAAGCGGATGCACTACCGAGCACGCCACGCATACGACAATTTGCTATTCCCGACGGACTCTATGTGATCTTGTACCTATCTTCTTCGTTTAATTAATCAGTTGTTGCTAATAATTATAATCACTCACAGGAAATAGGCTGTATGCATTGACCAGAATATAATAAAAGTCCAAAGTTATAAAAACACTTATTTTATTTATTATATTAAAATTAATTAGTCCACTCCATAAACAATCAATAAAACTTACGCAGTGGGATAATTAGTTATAAATTTACATAAAATCATTCAAAAACAAATCATCCAATTCGTAGGCTCATGTGATATGATGCTGCGTTTGTCCTTTTAACTATTTCACTTCAGTAAAAGATTACTTGTACTGTCTTGGTATTGCTTATCAGTTATCAGTTATTCAAACCAATGGCTTGATACTTGTACATTTCTCTTTTAAGACAATAATTTGAACTTGGTGTACTAAAACTAGAAATTCTAAAATATCTACCTATTTCCTTGATATATATATAGACTTCGAGCCGGTTAGATAAGGTATTATAAAATAAACTTCATAGGAGCCGAGTCAAATCTAACTGCATTTAACGGAATTAGCACGACTTATTTCACTTCTCTAAGGAAACATTATTCAGCACAAAACAAAGACTTGAATTATTAAAACCTGCTCGACGTTATGCGGTCAGTGTATCAAGGTACACTTGATACACTGACCGCACCAATAGCCTAGTAGCTGCATAGCTACTGCTATGTATACTTCCTCATCTTAATTATGTCACCAAATAAGTAAATACTTTTGCATGTCTTTTGCTATCAGTAGAACGTACAAAGTGCCCTAATTGTATCACTTAGTGCTAATAAACTAAAGTTAATTGTTTCAATTATATCAAACATAATGGAATAAATATTGAACAATTTACAAATAGGTACGTGACAGTACAAGTTCCAAACTCTAATTATAATTAAAAATGGCATAAGTATATTTTTTTTTAAAGAATTGTTAGTGGTCGAATGGTGGGTGACACTATGGCTAGGGTACGTGACGCGAGCACTAGACGAGACAAAATTGCATATGAAAATCTAAAAAGGTTCACTATTTTCTTTTGCTTATTAATAAAGCTTCATACTATTATTATATGTTAATACATCGATCAAATATACCTATAGATAGGTACAGTACACAGTCACCGCTCGAGAAATGGCACCACATACCTTCTTGCGCTGTCATTCCTCTGTTACACCTATTAACCGTGTATTTATAGAAATATTTGATCAATATAATTATTTGTCAAAATAATGACGATAGGACCAGTATCAGTCATGTGCTTTGCACGGAGAAAAATATGCGAGTACCAAGTGCAGCACCACCTCACACCCAGTTACCAAGTCTTTGATTATAATGTATCCACCTATATATTTTCGAGAGTCTGCAAATGTTAAACTTCAAACGTATCTACCTATTAAAATAATTTGACTCTAATGGACTCATATTTGCGCATCGAATCTGTCTCGCGTCAGGTTTACATTAAATTATTCCTAATCCAGCTACATTCTTTTAATGCATAAAAATACAAATATAAATTTCATTGTAAATCCCTCCTGTTAAACTTCAAAATACTACACATATCCACGTACTTATTATATTGTCATTAATTGATCAATCATGATAGTGTCTTTATCTAATGCTGTCAGTCTGAAATACAGTGTATAAATAACCCCTGGCAGTTAAATTATTATCATTGCTTTCAAATTTTATATTATAGTTCATAAAAATAACTAGTTTTAAAACACGTAATACGAATGAAAAATATGCCATACTTAATAAGTAGCCGAAGGCCACACTATCCAGAAGGGTCTACCTTACTCTAACAATGACACAAGTATCTCTTATATACGAGGAGTGGGGACACCCTACTAATTTATATTATAATACAAGACTACGAAAGTACAAAATCTTATAATCCAATAACTTATTTATTGGATATACTCTAATCATCATAACACTGCCCTTTTGATATTAGTGACCACTTGTATAGAGAGTTGTACATTTTTACGAATCATTCTAAAGATTAGAACCGTATATTTTTCATATCAAATATTAATTTACGTTATAGTAGAACTAATACCGACTATTACTCGTAATCGTTCGAACATTAGAACTACCTGTCAAATTGTGCAAGTCAGAATGAAAAGATTATATCAGAGAGGCACAAATATGTACCTACCTACTTATATACTTATTGACATCAAACTATACGAATTGAGGCAGTGTGATTGTTGATACTTACCTTTTGTTTATGATGCTAATCAAATTGGCTATTTATAGTGAAAGTTCAAAAGTTTAATATTAAGTATCAGTTATATATAATCTGAGTTTCATAAACACGTTGGACGTATGCGGCAGCAGCGTGTACTGACTCGCCTGTGTGCCAAATACGAATTATACTGATATTTAAAAGAAGTATTCATATAAGTTTATTTCTGTTTTAGTCTAAATAGAATTGCAAATATGAAGTGGATTAAAAAGTTCGTTCAAGTTCAGAACGTGTTCAATAATCTCACACTTGAAGTACTGCTACCTACCTATTGAATTATTTTCCACTGTAGAGCGACGGTGTAATTTCCACAGTAGAATCATTACGAAATTACAGATTTGTGACGACACTAGTCTGATAGTCAATCGGTCAACAAATATTTTAGACCACTTAAGAGTAATAAGTACTCCGTGGTGAGTAAACCAACAAGCAAAGGATATGATTACAGCGGTTAACCTTTACTGTAAAACGCACTCAAATTCGTAGCTGATAAATATATTATTAAAACATTCACTAGATGTACAAGAACTTACTTTCTAATATCTAGTCATGTTATTTGATATAAAATTACATTTTGACTACCGAGTAGACGCTTTATTTTACACACAAAAAGTTTGAAACGAATGACGACCGAAGCGTTTTTTGTAAAAAGTTTTAATCACCAAAAGGCAAGGTATAAAATTTACTGTAGCTAAATTCAGTCTCCAGATTTTGCTTTTCGACGTATTTTATGACGTATAATTTTTTTCGACGGAGTTTAGACAAATAATTTATCATGTAGGTTCCCCATCATTCCCATGTATGGAAAATTTTTTATTCGAGGTCAAAGGTCAAAAAAATTAGTTTTTCGCAATTTTCAGCAAAACGGTAAGTATTATCATAAAAGTACCCTAGACAAAAATTGTAAATTTTAAAATTATCTATAATAATGTATCAATACTTTTTTTCCTACGAGCCACCGTTTCTGAGATATCTATATATACAAATGGGAAATATAATTTTTGTCCCCCCCTTAGCTCTCGAGAACTGTTTATGCTACAATGATGGTTGACCCCTCTATGGATAGCCCTCGATCTGGAGGCAAGCCAAAAATAGAAAATTTGACCTAGCCCCAAGGAGTTCAAAGTTATAGGCCAAATAGATATAGATAATGTCCCTCTTAGCTCTGGAGAACTGCTAATGCTACAATGATGGTTGACCCCTCTATGGATAGCCCTCGATCTGGAGGCAAGCCAAAAAGTAAAAAAATTTACCTAGCTATAAGGGGTCCAAAGTTATAGGCCAAAACCTATGAATTATTATATTTATTGTAATTATGTAACTTGAGGACGGCTTATGTTACAATGATGGTTGACCCCTCTATGGATAGCCCTCGATCTGGAGGCAAGCCAAAAATTTGAAAATTTGACCTAGCCCTAAGGGGTCCAAAGTTATAGGCCAATTTTCAGCAAAACTTACCGTTTTGCTGAAAATTGCGAAAGTCATTTTTTGGACCTTTGACCTCGAATAAAAATTTTTCCACACACGGGAATGATGGGGAACTTTTAAATTTTATTTATAATTATGTTCTGAACAATTTTACTGATTTTCAGCTTGCTGGGACTTTATGCACCTTCACTCTCATTTTTTGGTCTAAATTGACCGGACTATGTATATTATAACATATGTGTTTAACAACTTAACATTTGTATAGGGGAGGTCTGCTCAAAGCGGCATAGTAGGCTTTGGCCACAATTCATTTTTCGATTATTTGTACGTTGTAGTGGACGTACCTATTCTGCACGCATAGCTAACCTCCTGCCCCGCTCAGAACAGCCATTCGGTAGTGGTGGGGGATGTGTAGGTGGCTCCAGAGACATAAACTTAGTTTTTGTGGATTTTGATAAAATAACACATGATAACCTATTTTGGTCAGACCTCTTAAATTAAAATGCTTGCATTAGACTTGTACTGTTACTTATCTATTTGGCTTTGTTTCAGATTGGTTGAATTATCTGATAGATAACGTGCAGCAGCTATTTTTTATAACAAAATAGGCGATTAAGGCCAAGTGGTCTGGGCAACCTGGCCAGCAGACCACAACACTGATTTTAGATGGACAACCTCTTTTAGATCTTACGAAGGAAGATTTCCTGCAGCTAATTCTAAGGTTCTTTAAATTTCAAATTTAAGCGAAATTAAAAAAAAAATTAAAAATATTAAATAAATTGTCTAACTAGTATCGTTTAATAGATTTTTATAAACTTTTAACGTGGCCGCTTTGAGCTGACCTCTCTTACACTTCTGGCGAACATTACCTTAAATATTTAACATTTTATAAATAACAAACATATCATTTGTACGTTATTTAACATAGAAGTACATTTTTATTATATCTAAACGCGAGTGTCCTAGAATATTTGGCAAATAAAATAAAAAAAAAACAATAAATAAAATACCAACTTATAGTACCTACATAATTATGTAACGTTACCTCATACATATGAAATCTACATGCTTATTATTATAAGTCCTTATTCTTATACAGATAGATCGTAGTACACATACATAATCAATGTATACAAAATTCCAAATATCGTAAGAATTCCAACTTTGGAATATGTAAGAAAATAGGTGCTTTATTGATGTATCAATATTATTTTAAATTACCTACTCTCGTCTCTTAAACTAAGAACACCAGTTCTCAGGATAAAAGTACTTAAGGGGGGGATCCTTAGCTAGATGTTTAAATGACATGTTATTAGTTTTCGAAACGAAAATCTCTTATACAACAGTAATGTCCATCCGTCCGTCTGTAAACAACTTTCAACTCGAGAACGGTAAAAGCTAGAGACTCAGTGTAAACTCCACTGGACTCAGCATGGTCGAGACTTCTAAAATGAACTTGACCTTTGACCTCTGATCTCAAGGTCAAGGTCAAATCTAGAACGGTAATAGTTAGAGACTCAAGACCAGCTGCAATCAACTCAGCATGGTCAATAACCTCTAAAATAAACTTGACCTTTGACCTCTGATCTCAAGACCAAGGTCAAAACGAGGTCAAATCGAGAAAGGTAATAGAGACTCAAGACCAAGACCAGCTGCAATCAACTCAGCATGGTCAAAGACCTCTAAAATAATGTTGAACTTCATGTCATGTGACATTTTATTAGATTTTATGAAAAAACTGTCGAATTCTCTAAAATATATGGCAAATTTTCGCCATATTTTTAACTTGTTATTTATTAAATCTGTGTTTTTGTGGAATTGCATGTTACTACTAAGAGATTGCGACTGAAGGTAAATCCCGCAGCTTTGGAAAGTTCATCACAATCTACCTTGGATTTCATCAACAGAAACCTCTAAAATACAAGTATATAACTCGACTGTATTCGTCGTTGAATGAACTCTCGATCACTACGGTAGTAAGTTTTAAAGACAAACTCATGGTGGGGTGTCTGGATATCTTCTTCTATATATATATATATATATATATATATATATATATATATATATATATATATATATATATATAAAAGAAAGTCGTGTTTGTTACAACACTTATAACTCGAGAACGGCTGGACCGATTGCCATGGTTTTTGATTTGTTGGATTTGTTTCCGTCACGAATAGCAGAATACATCTTAAAAACAATGAAATAGATGCTGATTTGTTTATTACATGTAAAACATTAGTTGTACAATCCTGTCAAATAGTGTAACAACTATTTTTTTTTGGAGCTTATGGCCTGGTTGCTGAGAACTTTAAGCAAAAAATTAATTTTTTTATGAAGACATCATGTGTGCGTTCAGAAATTTATTTTTTGTAAAATGTCTACAAAGTTCAGGTAGTGTTATATTTGTTTGTTTTAGCCATTAATTTTCGAAAATTATTTATTAATTATTTAATTATTAATTCCAGAAAATAATACCTAAGATTTATTCTACAGTAAAAACATAAAATCATCGGAAAGGAACAAAATAAAAAAGAATAAAAAATCAGTTGGTAAAGGTTATAAGAATAAGGAAAAAAAATCTACAGGTTTTATGAAGACATCATGTGTGCGTTCAGAAATTTATTTTTTGTAAAATGTCTACAAAGTTCAGGTAGTGTTGTTATATTTGTTTGTTTAAGCCATTAATTTTCGAAAATTATTTATTAATTATTTAATTTTTAATTCTAGAAAATAATACCTAAGATTTATTCTACAGTAAAAACATAAAATCATCGGAAAGGAACAAAATAAAAAAGAATAAAAAATCAGTTGGTAAAGGTTATAAGAATAAGGAAAAAAAATCTACAGGTTAACAAAAGTGTAAATGTCTTTTTATAGGTTGTATATGATTTTTCTTGATAAGATATTCATACGTAGTGGTTATATACTCTTTGAGCTATTGTCTATGTCTCGAAAGTTGTCACTGTTATTATATTTGGTGGTTTTATGCAAGTGCACATTTTAATAACAATGCCGCGTCCTAGAAGATCTAAGCTTTCCCAGCGAAGCCGTAATGCAATTAGGCAACGGAATATCGCGAGTCAATTATCTGATGGAGAAAGAGAAATTGCACGAGAACAGCGCCGCGTTAGTATGGAGCAAAGAAGGGCCTTAATTCGTGCTTCTCAAACACAAGAGCAAAGAGAGGCAGCCCGTGAAACGGCTAGGTTAGAAACGAGAAATCGTCGAGCTTATCGTACAGATGAACAGAGGAATAATCTTCGAAGTGCAAGAAGAAATGGTTCAAGTATTGATTTGAATCGAGCAGCGTTTCTGTATGATTGCACCATCGACTACAGCTTGCATCGTTTAGTTTGCATTGGTCAATTGGACGTTTGTTTGCCAGCATTGTGGAGCATTGAAGTTTGCTGGTGAAACGCCTGGTTTGTGCTGCCTTAGTGGTAAAGTGAAATTGCCATTATTGGTCCCGCCACTAGAGCCATTGTGCTCCCTGCTTTATGGCGAAAGACTAGAATCACGACATTTTCTAGCGAACACTCAAAAATACAATGTCTGTTTCCAAATGACTTCATTTGGGGCGGAAATTATCGAAGAACACGGATATAATCCGACATTTAAGGTAATTTACGTTAAAAACTTTATTTTCTATCATTGTAAAAAAAATATGGAATGTAGTTTGTTAGATTTCTGTATTTGTCTCTGAAATAAAAATTGCATGTTATTATTTGAAAAAAAAAGTGTTTGTAAAAAAAGTGTTTGTAAATCTAACTATAACTATGGTTTTGACTTTACAGATTCAAGGCCAGATTTGCCATCGCATTATTGGATCATTGCAACCTATAGAAGATGCACAGCATAAATTCTTGCAAATATACTTCATGGGCAATATGGAAGAACAACTTAACCGGCGTCAAGGGATCAACACAGCTACGAAAAGGGCAATTCTCCAAGATCTGCAGCAAATGCTTCATGAACATCATGCATTGGTCAGGCTGTTCAAGACTGCTTTAGAGCGCATGCCAAGTGATGACTATAAAGTTGTGATCAGAGCAGATAAAAAAAAGACCAGCTGGAACACATGAACGCACATTTAATGCTCCAACTATCGATGAAGTGGCAATCCTGATTGTTGGTGAAAACTTGGAAACACGTGATATTGTACTTACACGACGCAATACTGGGCAACTACAAAGAATATATGAAACACACCGTTCATATGACGCGTTACAATACCCGCTGATGTTTTGGCAAGGAGACGATGGATATCACTTTAATATCAAAATGATTAATCCATTGAATGGTAAGATCAATATTGTTGTTTTCATTTTAACTTGATATATATTTTATTCTGTTTGCTTTTAGTACTCAAAAAAATGTAATTTCTAATTTAGTAGAGAGTAGCTGTAAGAGTCGTTAACCTATTACGGGTTCTAAAATACAATTTTTACTGCATTTGTTTCAGGTGAGGAAACTACCAAGAAGGTTAGTTCGATGAATTATTACGCATATCGTTTGATGATTCGTGAAAATTCTGACAATTATTTGTGGCGATTTCGTCGACTGCTTCAACAATATTGCGTTGACATGTACGTTAAAATCGAAACGGAGCGCCTGACTTTCATTCGGTTGAATCAAGCTAAATTGCGTTCGGAAGAGTATATCCATTTACGCGATGCAATTAGCACAGAAGGAGATTCAGAAAATGTTGGTCGATTGACTATTTTACCGGCGACATACATAGGTAGCCCGCGTCATTTGCATGAATATGCGCAAGATGCAATGACATATGTTCGTAATTATGGTCGGCCAGATCTATTCATTACATTTACATGTAATCCGAAATGAATAGAAATTATTCAATTGCTGCTTCCCGGACAAACATCAAGTGATCGACACGACATCACCGCACGTGTTTTCAGGCAAAAAATTCGGTCACTAATGAATTACATTGTTAAGCAACACGTCTTTGGGAATACTCGATGCTGGATGTATTCAATCGAATGGCAAAAACGAGGCCTACCGCATGCTCACTTTCTGATTTGGTTAGTCGAAAGAATTCGGCCAGATCAAATAGATGACATCATATGTGCGGAGATTCCTGCTCCTGAAACCGATCCAGACCTACATGATGTTGTAGTCACGAATATGATTCATGGACCGTGTGGCACTATCAACCGACAATCACAGTGCATGGTCGACGGCAAGTGTTCCAAACGGTATCCACGAAAATTGACGGCAGAGACAATTACAGGCAACGATGGTTATCCATTGTATCGGCGTCGATCGCCCGATGATAATGGTAGAACTATCACAACTAAAGTGAAAGGAAACGATTTCGTAGTTGACAACAGTTGGATTGTTCCATATTCGCCACTTCTTTCCAAAACATTCAAAGCACATTGTAATGTTGAGTATTGCAATTCGGTCAAGTCAATTAAATACATTTGCAAATATGTCACGAAAGGGAGCGACATGGCGGTTTTTGGTATCCAAACATCCAATACCAACGATGAAATCACGCGCTATCAAGTTGGTAGATATGTGAACTGCAATGAAGCAATTTGGCGTATATTTTCATTCCCTATTCACGAACGTCATCCCACTGTTTTACATTTGGGGGTGCATCTAGAGAACGGTCAGAGAGTATATTTCACAGCGTCGAATGCTGCTCAACGTGCCGAAACACCTCCAGCGACAACACTGATCAGTTTCTTTGCGATTTGTCAAAGCGATCCGTTCGCACGAACTTTGCTTTACTCAGAAATGCCACGTTATTACACTTCCAACGCTACATCGAAGAAATTTCAACGTCGGAAGCAAGGCGATGCAGTTCCTGGTCATCCAGATATGCGTTCTACTGATGCTCTTGGTCGTATTTACACAGTTCATCCGAAGAATGATGAATGTTTCTATTTGCGGTTGTTGCTGGTACATGTTCGAGGGCCAACATCATTTGAATCACTACGAACTGTTAATGGTATCGTGTGCCCCACATTTCGTGCAGCATGTCAAGAGCTAAATTTGCTTGAAAACGATACTCATTGGGACAAGACAATCGCTGAAGCAATTATTTCTGCATCTCCAAGTCAGATACGCACATTATTTGCTATCATCATTTCAACATGCTTCCCATCGAACCCACGTGACCTGTGGAACAAATACAAAGATAACATGTCAGAAGATATTTTACATCGAATTCGCGTCAGCTCAAGAAATTCCGATCTTGAGGTGAATGAGGAGATCCATAACCAGACTTTGCTCTTGATCGAAGATATGTGTTACCTCATGTGCGGCAGTTTGTTAGTTAGGTTAGGAATGCCAGCGCCAGATCGCGGAATGAATGACGCATTTAATAGAGAATTGGAACGTGAACGTATGATCCACATGAACTAATCCAATCAGTTCAAACGAATGTACCTCTGTTGAATCCTAAGCAGAGGGAAGTCTATGATACACTGATTAATGCAATTGATGATGGAAATGGCGGCTCATTTTTTTTGGATGCCCCCGGTGGAACTGGGAAGACATTCCTCATGTCATTGATTTTGGCCACTGTACGTGCGAGATCCGAAATTGCGGTAGCAATTGCTTCTTCTGGAATAGCGGCCACATTGTTAGACGGATGCCGTACGGCTCACTCAGCGTTAAAATTGCCATTAAACCTTCAAACTACTGAACAACCGACATGTAACATTTCGAAACACTCCGCAATGGCCAACGTTTTAGTAGCATCAAAAAGCATCATATGGGACGAATGCACAATGGCGCACAAACGCGCATTGCAAGCACTAGACCGAACATTAAAAGATCTGCGCAATGACTCGAGATGTTTTGGTGGTGCAATGATTTTATTATCTGGCGATTTCCGACAAACACTACCAGTCATTCCAAGATCTACTGCTGCCGACGAAATAAACGCTTGCCTCAAAGCATCAAATCTGTGGCAATATGTAAAGAAACTTCAACTGTCTGTAAATATGAGAGTTGCATTGTTGAACGATCTATCTGCTGATGATTTCTCGAAGCAATTGCTGACTATCGGTAATGGCCGTGTTCCTGTTGACAAATCGAGCAGTTTGATTTCATTTCCTCCAAATTTTTGCAATTTCGTATCATCAAAAGACGAGCTTATCAACAAAGTATTCCCGGATATAATGATAGCAATGGCAATCGTATCATAATTAAAGGTACAAAACTGACCGCTATAGAATAATCTCAGTGTTCTGGAAACAACTTTATAAATGAATGTAGATTGCACAAAAATACTAAATGGTTAAGTGAGCGAGCAATTTTGGCCGCTAAAAATAAAGATGTAGATGACCTCAATTTTATAATTCAAAATCAAATCGTAGGTACTCTGTATTCATTCAAATCTATCGACTGTGTAACAAACGAAGAAGAAGCCACTAATTATCCAACTGAATTTTTAAACTCCTTGGATGTGCCTGGTTTACCACCGCACAATTTAAAACTTAAAGTTGGCTCGGTAGTCATCATGCTTAGAAATTTAAACCAACCAAAACTGTGTAATGGAACGCGTTTGGTGATAAGAAAACTGATGAGCAATGTGATTCACGCGTCGATACTTAAAGGAAAATTTAAAGATGAGGAAGTTCTTATTCCAAGGATTCCGATGATCCCAACGGATATGCTCTTTGAGTTTAAACGAATTCAATTCCCGATTCGTCTTGCCTTCGCCATGACGATCAACAAATCACAGGGCCAATCCTTGACTATTTGTGGCCTCAATCTAGAAAATGCATGTTTTTCTCATGGTCAATTGTACGTGGCGTGCTCACGTGTCGGCAAACCATCCGCTTTATTTGTTCTTGCGCCTGACCAAAAAACAAAGAATGTCCTTTACCACAAAGTGCTTGAATGAAAATACTATTAATGAATTAATCCAATTTTTTTTTTCCAATCTGCAAAACATAGTTTTCAATCATTTTTTTCTGACATGAGTTTGAAGTACTTAATTATTATTTTTTATTTTTATTCTCATTCTGTATGTATGTTTTCATCATCATTCATCATAATAAAATACTTTTTTGTTTCTATCTATATAAATATATTATTTTGTATCATTGTTTTACGTTCATCAAAGCCTAAATTAGTTTAGCTAAAAAGTAACACGACATTCATTGACTGTTAGGCGGTACGAAGTTCGCGGGGTCAGCTAGTAAATAATAAATAAGTTATAACTATACATAATCGTATCATAATTAAAGGTACAAAACTGACCGCTATAGAATAATCTCAGTGTTCTGGAAACAACTTTATAAATGAATGTAGATTGCTAAACACATGTTTTTCTATAACATTTTACGGTGCATATATATTATCTTAAAATAGAGTAACGGATTCCATAATATAATGATAACAATAAAATAAATGTATTTGATGCAAAGAATAATGATGATTGAAGAATTTTTGTTATAAGTAGAGACGTATTAAAGACCGGGCATAGTAGTTATATGTGATATGATAGTGCAATAAATGAAATGTATACAAATTCTGATGTTGTGAATAGCAAGGGTTAACACAGCCAGGGTCGACTTCACTATATCGACATATTCAACCAATGAGAAAACAGATAAATTAAAAAAATTTGTCACGTTACCGATATTTTTTGCGATAAATGGTTGAAATATGTCTACAAGATTTTCAACAGTTATGCATCACTAGGTGTGATAATTGAAGCTTTTATAATATTATCATACATCGCATTATGATTGTACGAATACGATACTTAGCTGTCTGATACGTCTTTCGTGTCGGATACAAATCAATTGACTGTACTCTCAGTGTCATAGTCTATGGCGGCCCTTAATACATATTTATTTTATATATACAGATAAAAAATGAGTTTTTGTCACTGTACTGATTAGGTTCATGACTGGTATTAGTGCAAATGTAATACGTTTTATAATCATCATCCACTGAACCTTTTCCTAACTTAGTAAGGGTCGGCTTTCCAGTCTCACTGCGATTCGGCTGAACTTCGATATTTTCCGCTCCGAGGCACGGAGGGGTGTCAATATCTTAAGAAATGGTCACCCATCCTAAGACCGGCCTGACTAGATGTTGCTTAACCATTGCAATGTGTTAATATTGTCGGTTACCACTAGACCACGAGCCCCATTTTATAATAAGGAGTATAAATAGGGTAATACACGTCAAAAATTGACACAGCAACCGACTTCAAATTGACACAGCAATCAACTTCAAATTACCGAAATTGTACCAAATAATTGTCTGAGTTGGACCACTTGGGAAGTAACAGCTTTCAATTAAAAACTTAATTTCATAAATCACATCAAACATAAAATAAACAGGTAGTCGAATTGAGAGCCTTCTCCTTTTTTGGAAGTCGGTTGATAATGGAAGCAGATTATTTCAATGAAATGAGTGAGTATAGCGTCTATATTTGGCATCAAACAAACTTTACAACTAAATTACGTGGTTTAATTAAAACGCGACAAGACTATTGACGTTCCGATGATAGTTATATTTAGACATACAGACGAAACAACATTATTAATACGATAGGATAAAATAGAATCAATAAATTAATTATGTAGGTATATGGAATTCAGAATGGATAATTTAAAATTGTTTAATTATAAATCTGTCCTGTCTTAACTTAAAGGTTTCAAATATAAGGATAGCCTTAAGAAATGTATGCTAAAGTATTTGAAGGTATTATTTGGAGGATGGTTCCATACTACTTTAGCAGTCACGAACGAAATCACTAGCTATAATTTTGTTCGATGAGTAAATAATAAATTTTGGTATAGATTGAGGAAAACTACAATTACAATAAACTTTATAAATTATTCATAGCCCCATCGCAGCGGCGGCGGTACAACTTACAGCTACACGATTACATTACAGAACAAACACAAAATAAAACTTACAACAATAACTGCGATTTAGTTTCATATCACAGAAAAAATAGTCTACAAAAATATTAAAAAAAATGTATTTTACACTCTTATTATATATATAACGGAATCAGAACACTAAACAAAAGTTTAAACTTACGTAGTTGGTAACGAAAAAATATCACTACAACTTCAAGTCTGTATAACATAAAATAAATGCTCCATTCATATATTTTAGTGAGCGCACATTTGTCAGAACCGAACTCGTCGAACAAAACGAATTTTAGAATTCAGTAGGTAAATGAAATCGCATGTAACCTCGCACACTTATCTGCGTCGAATTTTCTTCCAGATTCGGATGATTGGAGGCGGAAAAGGGCGAGGTTACATGCGAATTTGTTACCTACGTTCTTCGACGCGTTCGGCTCGGATATATATATATGTGCGTTCACCATTACACATAATTATTTATAAACTATATAATCTAAGAGGTAGAGTCAGGGGACAAGTTCGGTTAGCTCAACAATAAGTGGGCTCTGTCCGTTTGGGTATGCACGTCACAATATCAAACTATCCCATCGTCCACGTCGACATCGCTCCTATTTCAACAAACAATAATCTCATATATTTTTATACGATATAGTACCTATTCATCGTTGTTTTGCCATAGGGTGGGCCACCCTTACCACTTGGGGTTTAAAAAATGGTTTAGGAACGATTATCAGACCTACTAAATATGTAAAAAATATTTATAAGAATCGGTCAAGCTGTCTCGGAGGCGTTTGGTAACAATCACTGTTTCCCACGAGAACACATAATCGGGATAAAAAGTCCATGTCACTCGGGAGTCGGGAGTAATGTAGCTACATATTAGTAGTTAGGAGCCTATTCAGTTCAAACAATCAAATCTTTCCTCTTTATAATATTATAAGTACAGACTAAAGATAAGTAAACGGGTGGCATTTGTCTGGTCTTGTAAATTACAATTGAGTTATAGTAGAACAGATTGCAACAAATCTTTAAATGGCATACAATTATTTTGTATCTATCTATAGGCAAGAAATTCTTAGCATTCAATTTCTGATGATAGCGACTCAAAAGTTGATTTAAGTTGGCCACCACCGGAATTGTCCGGTCTTCTTTTTCACAAACAAACTTGTTCCGCCCTCTAACTAACCCGAAAAGAATGTCGTAAGTATAGTGTTTTATCATGTTACTTACGTCTTCTTGGTGTAGCCAGGCACGATGATGTTGGCTAAAGACTTCTTGATGCGAAGCGCTGTAAGGCGAGCGGCGGGGTTCTCATACCAGCATTCTTTCATGACCTTCGTTATTGCTGATAACACCTGGAATACAGGATGCCTTAGAATCTGTTACTCAGATGATTAGAACTACCCTAATGAATTATTTTCTGTTAAGAATTATCGGTAATTTCGAACGACGACTGACGATATATTATAGTATTCCATTAGAGCACCGTTTCCCAAAGTGGGCGATAACGCCCCCTTGTGGGCGCTGCAGGCCTAGAGGGGGGCGGTAAGAGACCCAGAAAAAATGGGGGCGTTGTTAGAGGCTTGGGGGGTGATTTATAATTTCATTTAGCTAGGAGGCCTCTTAGACACCGACTGCATGAGCTCTCGACTCTCAACTACAACTTGTGAACATCAACTAATATTAATAAGAGATTGCACAAACTCGGTTCGATATTTCTCTCCGCGTAGTTCATATGTCTGTCCTGTTTTATTAAATATATAAAACAAAAATCATGTCAATCGGTCGGTCTGTTTCGAAATGAAAGTAGACACAAACAAACCAATAAAAGACCAATAAAAACGCATTAAAATGGTTATTACTACTCCTAGATAGGTAATTTTCGTGGATAATAGACTGCGGGCAATCATGTTTTAACAAGTTTATGTTAAATAACCCGAATTGTGATTCCTATATCAATCGGCTGGTTCATAGAATACTAGTTCTTGCTTGTTGAGTACGATTGAGCATCGAATGAGAAAAAGTTTATACATGTTTTGTTTTATTCCTGTAACGTAATATTTATTTTATTTTCATTTGCGGTTTTGCGCGTAATAGATAAGCAGTTACTTAATTTCCACACTTACTTACGTATTTCTCAAAACAAAACAATGTCGGAAGTAAAAAAGAAGAGACGGCAATACTGTGCGATATATATTAAATTCGGATTCATTGAAAATCCAACAAACCCATCGTCGCCTTTGTGCCTTCTATGTCTAAAAACATTTTCGAATGAAGCAATGAAGCCTTCAAGACTGCAAGATCATTTAAATAAAATGCATCCAGATAAGAAAGACAAGAATGCAGCATATTTTCAAGACCTAGAGAAGAATCATACTCGTAATACTCAGTCAAGTGTAGCATAACTATTTTCGGCGGCTGCTAAGCAAGATGACGACGGACTTCAAGCTTCGTACAATATCTCTTTGTTAATTGCTCAAAAAGGCAAACCACATAACATAGAAGAGTTAATTTTGCCAGCAATAAAGGAAGTAATAACTACTGTGCTTCATAAACAGGCCGCATATATTATCCGAAAAATTATTGAAATTGAATTGATGAAATGGCTGAAAACACTGAAAGATCATTGTGCGATCGCCTGAGGACAAGTCAATTCTCAATTCAGCTCGATGAGTCCACTTTACCAACTAATGAAGCATAGTTGCTGTCTTAAAGCTGCTACACACAGTGCCGGCGGCACTGTGTGTAGCAGCCTTTACGTGAGGTTTATTAAAGATGAGAAAATATGTGAAGAACTATTGTTTGCTAGAAATTTAGAGACCGATACAAAAGGCGAAACCATATTCAATACATTGGAAAAGTTTTGTGATGAGAAAGAGATTCCCTTGAAAAATATTATGTCAGTTGCTACGGATGGCGCTCCGGCTATGACTGGGTGCCATAAAGGCTTCATAGCGTACTTAAAAAATAAAATTCCAGATGTCCTTGCTGTACATTGCGTTATTCATAGACAATATTTGGTTGCTACAAACTGAGTCCTCCAATTAAATTTTACCGTTTTCGCTGATTTTACAGACGTGTTTTTACACTGAAAATACTATATTTTTATAAGTTTTAATGCACAACATGAAATATCATTTCAATAATGATCTAATAAGTGAGCTACTTTCTTATTTTTATCATTAAATTTTGATTAATCGACCTAAAACAATCGGCAGTTTTTCGTATCTTTTGCTGGAAGAGGTCTAGAATATCACAAATTCACTAATCGTTTTGACGTCTAAAAAGTATTACAAAAATACAGTGTATTCTTGTAAAAGTCATCTATCAAATGTATGGATTACTTTTTATCACTTTCATAAAAAAAAATGAGTAAAAAAATATTTTAGTTAGTCAAATTTTAGAGAAAATGGGCAATGAATTTGTTCTTATTTCGGCTACATAAAACTCTCGTTCATAAAATTAAAACAATATAAATAAACCTTGGTTCCAAATCAATCCATTTACTAAAACAACGAAAGCTAAATAATAAAAAATAGGCTGTAAATAGCTTTAAAAACACCTAAATTTCGCTTTATAATACTCGACGCATGCCTCAAGTGGGCAGTCCGCGCCAAGCGCTTACAGGGACAGGACGTGTCGCTCTGCGCGCCAAAATTCGACGCCGTCTACAAACGAATATAGCGTGGCGTGAGATTTTGATACTTTGGTAATATTAGTTATTATTTTGTGATGATTAGCCTTCTTTTTAAATACAATAAGTGATTATGTAGAATGTATTTATCATTGTTTTTGTTAAAAAAAGCTGTTATATTTTATAAAGCTGGATTACTCACTCACTCACTGACACAATTTTATTGTTCTTCTTGATGGTGGAGGGGAAGGTACCTATGTTTTTTTTTGCAGAAATGTAAAGGGGGTTCGGGGACCTAGGGAAAATTCCGAGTTTTTGAGATTTGCCCTCCAGTCCCCCCAAGGGGGCTCCCGAGTAGAGTCAAACTAAGTAATAATTTTATAGAGGTAGTTTTTTTATTTTATTTTTTTGTATTGGGTTCGCTAATTTCACGCCACCCGCCTGGTAGTAAGTCGTGACGACGTCTAGCTATTGTGGGCCACTCTCACAGCACACTATACTATAGAGAGTGGCCCTCAACTTGATGACCTACTGATGTGCCTCTTCACGCTCCGCTTAAAGAACCCAGGATTATTTGTGGGAGGAAACACGTGCACAGGCAGGGCGTTCCAGGCCAGTATCGTTCGGCACAGAAACGAACGTTTAAAACGTTCGGTTCTCGCGAACATGTACCTACTGTGTGGGAGTGGCATTTCTGCCCGGCACGCGTTGTTCGGGATCGGAAGGAAGATGGTGGGATCAGATTGAAGAGCTCTTCAGAATGCTCGCCGTGGTACATACGGTAGAATGCGGCCAAGGAAGCTATTGTTCGGCGCTGAGCTAGCGGCTCAAGGGTTCCCGTTACCTACGGACAATCTATAATACGGATAGCTAGCCGCCGCCGCCCTGACGACACGTCTTACTTCAGTTACCCGGGTTATGTCATTGAGGAACAATTCCGCGACAAAACCGGAGTGTGCGTGTTCGTTAGGGCGGATGTCTGCTGCCGCCGGTTGCGCTGTCTAGAGAACCCCTCCTACTCCGTCCTTTAGCTGCACGTGGATCATGGCTCTATGAGCCAGATCTACGTGTGCGTCTACCGCTCCCACACAGGGGACACTGGGACAACAAGGCTTTTCGAATACCTCAGCGAAATGGCTGACGATGCGCAGTTGCGGTTCCCGAACGCTGACCTGGTTTTCCTGGGGGACTTTAACGGTCATCACGTTGAGTGGCTGGGGTACCTTAGGACCGATCATGCGGGACGATCCGCCAATGCATTCGCTCTCTCCCACGGGCTGACCCAGATGGTACAGGGGATCACCTGAATACCTGACAGGTCAGACCACACGCCCGCCTTGCTGGATCTACTGCTGACGAGTCGCCCAGCCGAGTACAGTGTGTCGGTACGCGCCCCACTGGGCACTTCCGACCACTGTGTGGTGCACGCCAGCTTCCAAGTGCCATCACCTGCTCATGCTGGGCACATGACTCGACGACTATGGCACTACTCGTCGGCAGACTGGGACGGTCTCCGCGATTACTTTGCGTCCGTCCCGTGGAGCCAACGCTGCTTTGTAGGGATGGTGCCTTCGGATAGCGATGCTGCCGTTGCTGGCGAGATCAGTCTAGGGATAGAATATTATATCCCTTTCACTGATGTCGCCAGCATCCGCAAAGCTCGACCCTGGTTCGGGCGTGAATGTGACTAGGCTGTCCAGAAAAAAACAGTCGGCATATCGCGCCTGGGTCAGGGCTCGGGCGGCACGTGACCCGAATGTGAACCGCCTCAAAGCAGCGTACAATAGGGCCACTAGGTTCAGCAAGAGGGCCTTCAAGAGAGCGGATGCCCAGCGCGTCGCGCGGCTTGGTCAGGAGCTCACATCCCATCCCACGGGCAGCCGTGGATACTGGCAACTGGCCAAAGCCGTACAGTCTAATTTTTGCCGACCCTCGCTGCCACCACTGAGTTTTCCTGATGGATCACTGGCCCACAAAGCCCAAGAGAAGCGGACATGCTCGCAGACCTCTTTGCGGCTAATTCCCGCGTCGATGACCGTGGCCTGCAGCCCCCCGCCATCGCCAACCGTGGCCACACTGTGCCTAATATTGTTATCAGGCAATGTGATGTACAGGCAGTGCTGCGGTCGCTCGACACGCGGAAAGCCAGTGGCCCTGACGGCATTCCGGCGGTGGTATTACGAAAATGTGCTGCTGAGTTGTCTCCAGTACTAACGCGTCTGTACCGCATGTTATACTCTACAGGGCTCGTGCCGGAGGTCTGGAAAGAGGCGAACGTACAACCGATCCCCAAGAAAGGGGATCGCTCCGATCCAGGCAACTATCGACCCATAGCTATCACCTCAGTCATTTGCAAGGTGCTCGAGCTCCTTATCAATAAGCAGCTCATGCGATACCTGGAGGATCACTCGCTAATCAATGATCTGGCTTCAGGCCAAAACGATCAACGGGTGACCTCCTGGCATTCGTCACGCATGTATGGGGTGAGGCTATGGAAAAGTACGGCGAGGCCTTGGCTATTAGCCTGGATATCGCCAAAGCTTTCGATAGGGTCTGGCATGCTTCGCTCCTTTCCAAGCTTCCGGCATATGGTCTACGTCCTCAACTGTGCAGCTGGATTGCCAGCTTTTTAAACGAGCGCCGAGTGCGGGTCCTCTGCGATGGCCAGGCTTCTCGCTTCTTGCAAGTGAATGCCGGGGTACCGCAGGGGTCCGTACTATCACCAACTCTCTTTCTTCTGCATATCAATGATATGCTATCCCTCGGGAATATTCATTGCTATGCAGATGACAGCACACTGCACGGCAGTTACTCGGTTCGTCCGACGGCGGCGTGATCTGAGATTGAGGAGGAGAGACAACGACTCGTGAATGATCTCGACCGTAACCTCGACAGTATCTCCCAATGGGGTGCCGAGAACTTGGTCGAGTTCAATGCCCACAAAACACAGGCGTGTGCATTTACAGCGAAAAAAAACCCTTTCCTTCCCCTACCCACTCTTCAGAATGCAACATTCCCAATGAAGGATAATCTAGACATCCTTGGCATAGACGTACGTCGAGAGCTCAATAACACAAAATACATTGAGAGATGTATTGGGCTAGCTTCGCGGAAACTAGGAATACTGAACAAGGTAAAGCGATTCTTTACACCGCACCAGTGGTGTCTGCTGTACAAAACGCAGATTAGACCCTGCGTCGAATACTGCTCTCACCTCTGGGACGGCTCCGCGAAGTATTTGCTGGACGCACTCGACGCTATGCAGCGACGCGCTGTTCGTATTATAGATTGTCCGGAGGTAACGGGAAGCCTTGAGCCGCTAGCCCAGCGCCGAACAATTGCTTCCTTGGCCGCGTTCTACCGTATTTACCACGGTTAGTGTTCTGAAGAGCTCTTCAATCTGATCTCACCCTCTCCCTTCCGATCCCGAACAACGCGTGCCGGGCAGAGATGTCACTCTCATACCGTGGAAACCGTCTTCGCGAGAACTAAGCGTTTTAAACGTTCGTTTTTCTGCCGAACGATGGTGGCTTGGAACGCCCTGCCTGCGCACGTGTTTCCTCCAACATATAACCCTGGGTTCTTTAAGCGAAGCGTGAAGAGGCACATTACTGGGTCGTCAAGTTGAGGGTCACTCTCTATAGTATTCCTGTGTACTGTGAGAGTCGACCACAATCGCCAGACGTCGCCACAGCTTACCATCAGGCGGGTGGCGTCAATTTGTCGACCTAAACATAAAAAAAAAAGAAAAAAAAATAGCTCGACGCTGCTTAGCGTCGAGAGCGTCCAGCAAATACTTCGCGGAGCCGTCCCAGAGGTGAGAGCAGTATTCGACTCAGGGTCTAATCTGCGTCTTGTACAGCAGACACCTCTGATGCAGTGTAAAGAATCGCTTTACCTTATTCAGTATTCCTAGTTTCCGCGAAGCTAGCCCTATACATCTTTCGATGTAGTTTTTATTATTGAGCTCTTGACGAACGTCTACGTCAAGGATCTCAAGGTTGCCCTCT
>OY748286.1:12257884-12282756 GCA_963556515.1 Nudaria mundana | reverse complement strand
CGAATCGACCCACACCACCCACACTAGACTCCGCTTTGCCCCCACCATACATGGCCCCGGGCCCGGCGGTGCAGCTGTTGAACCCCTTACGCAACCAGCCTGGGCTGGGTTACTTGTGGGGCTTTAGCACAGCTGCACGGTGGTACCCCCCCGGACCAATACTGTTGTACCACCTGGTACCCACGTAGGGACCGAAGCCACTTCATAGGTATCGTAAATTAACGGGCCTCGTCCGTTGATCAGCAGGTGCACCACTAGCAGATGAGGTCGCTGGGGCCCTAAATATGTTGGTAGAGCCCCTTTGTATAGAGAAGGTCAAATGATTTTGATTAGGAAAAAAATTAGCCCTTTGAGAGTGCAACGACCGAGGAAAGGTAGAGGAGTTTTGATTACGGGATCATACGAGTATAGAGGGTCTTTTCTTGAATTTAAGGAGAGAAAAATACACCCCCCCCTCCTAGCCCTCTTTTCACCCCCCCTCTCGTTCATCAAACGGAGTCACTCTGACTAATATATATATATACTTTATATGCTAACCAAGACAATATTATAAAATCAAAAAAAAAAGATCTAAACCATGTAATCGTCGTACCTACTGGCTGACCGCCATCGGTAACTCCGGACTCACGCACAAAATGTGTCAAATACCTAATTCCGCCCGTTTCGATTCCACATACGGACTCTTAAGTGAACGACTATTTCAATCACTGCAATATGTCATCAAAGCAGTCAATAAAATCCGCAAAAGCTCTTTGAATGATAGATTATTTCATCAGATTTGTGTTACTAATGACGAGAATTTCAACCGTTTGTTGTTTCATACTGAAGTTCGTTGTCTATCAAGAGGCAATTGTCTGAATCGATTTTACAACCTATTTAACTCTGTGATAAAGTTCTTGGAAACTAAAGATACAGAATTGCACAACAAGCTCATTAAATCAAAGAATGATATAGCTTACATGACAGACCTGTATAAATTGTTCAACGACATGAATCTCCAACTGCAAGGCGATGAACTAAATTTTATTAAAACAAAAAACGTCGTTGCTGCTTTCGCAGCCAAACTGCTTCTACACAAAAAAGATATGGGCAGACGTGAGTTTTACAATTTTCCGGATTTATCAGTATCCTGCAGTAACGACGATTTGTTTGCCTACTGCCAACATTTGGAAAACCTCCACATTAATTTCACCGAACGATACAAGGACATTTTAAACTTGAAAAAACCAGACTGGGTGTTGGATCCGTTTTCAAATGTCAACACAGCAATGTCACCTCAGCTGGAAGAACTTATAGAATTGATCAAGTTCAAAAATGGTTACCACGAATTTTGGCTACAAAAACCGATCCCACAATTGTACCCTGGATTGTGGTCAATCGTTCAACGATTCTTGATAGCATTAACAGTGTTAAGTAATAAGAAAGTTACGGATGGCCTGGAAAATGTACAATGGACCGAACTACTGAACTGTAAGTGCCCTATTACTTTGTATACTAGATTGTGCTGTAGTTTCTCAAGTGTATATGCTAGTGCCGAAATAAAAATTCCTGTGCGCCGTAAACGGCAGACAAAGCCATGGATTACAAAATCGCTTAAAAATATGATTAATATTCGAGATAAACTCTTCCAGAGTTGGAAAGGGAACCCGTGTGATATGAGTTTAAGAAGTCAATATAATACATACAGAAATAGGGTAAACAAATGCATAAATAAAGCTAAAAATAATTATCGTCAAGAAGAGATTAAAAATTGTAACAAAAATGTTAGAAAAATTTGGGGTAAAATTAATGAGTGGGTGGGTAGAGAGAAAAAAGTTTGGATACAAGTATTTTAAAATATTTAGGCAAGACAGATAGCACTTTAAATATTTGTAATAAATTTTCCGCGACGTTTACCAAAGAAATTTTAGATATTAAACATATTTGCACTCATAAGTTTTTGGATAGATGTAGTTATGTGAACTGTAGTACAGTGTCATTAAGGTATCGAAAGGCTACTTCGGAAAACATTATTAAAATTATAGACTCATTAAGTTGCGACAAAGCTGAAGGTATAGATAGTATCCGTGTAAGAGACGTAAAGTACCTCAAACTTAAGCTTAGTCCTGTAATAGGTTTATTGATAAATTTGTGTGTAGAATCGGGAGTATATCCTGATCAATTAAAAACAGCGTTAATAAGACCCATTTTCAAACAGGGCAGTCACTTAGATTATACGAATTATAGACCAATTGCAATACTCTCGGTTATTAATAAAATTATAGAAAAATTTATAGTTGAACAGATAAGCACTTTTTTAGAACTCTACAATATAATATCTGACGCTCAGCATGGTTTCCGACGGGGACGGGGTACACCATTTGCGCTGGCGCAGTTCACAGACGATATAAATAATTGCCTAGACCAGCGGAAGCAGGTGGTGGTGGTCTACATTGATTTCAAAAAAGCTTTTGATACCCTGGAACATCACCAGCTGCTTCAAGCTATGGAGGAGTGCGGTATTGGCGGACCAATCAACAGGTGGCTCCGAGCCTACCTGACGGATAGAAAACTAAGAACCAAGGTCAACGGAGTCGCTGGTGAATCTAAACAGATCACATGCGGAGTGCCGACCGGTTCCGTATTTGGACCCGTCGGATTCATCATGCACGTCAACAGTATGTGTAATGTGGTACATAATTGCCGTGTATATATGTATGCCGATGACACCTGTCTGGTATACGCGGATAAAGACTTACGTGATATCGAAAGTAGGGTGCAGGCTGATTTAACTAATATCATAAAATGGTCACACGATAATGGTATTGTTGTTGTATGTATGTTGTATGTTGTATGTATTAATGTATGTTTATTCGTTCACCTTACCTAAAGAATAAAGGGCGGCCGCCGCGCATTGTGGGTCATAGTTTTGAGTGCTTGCATAAATACCATAACGCCGGCACCGGCCCTGCAGGGTGCACGTGTGCTTATGTTGAGGTGGTGGAAGCGTACAAGTACTTGGGTATGACAGTCGATAGCAAATTTACATGGAAACTTCATATAACCCAACTTTGCGAAAAATTAAGATCTGTGCTTGTGAGATTCCATCACCTCAGTTTTGCACTGAACAGGGCTACTTTGTTTACCGTTTACTATGCCCTAGTGGAGTCAGTGATTTCCCATGGACTGGCTTGTTATGGGCGCACTTTCACGACATACTTAGAACAGATAAAGTTGTTACAAATAAGTTTTTTAAAATTATTGGTAGACAAACCTACGAAAGTACGTTCCAAAAATAGTAACTACGAGCAGTTATTCTGTGAGTGTAAAGTACTGGCGGTCCATGAGAAGTCGGTACTATTGGTGGCACTGGCGCACTTTGTGGGGGAGGAGCATAAGAATGTCATAATTCGGGAGAGGTCACAAAGGTCAGGTAAGCGTAAATATGAGGTGCCAACTTGTAACAACTACTACGGTCAAAGAACTAGTAAATATCTAACATAACATAACATAACATAGCATCACGCCTTTTTCCCCGAAGGGGTAGGCAGAGGTGTGCAAACACCCACGTCTCGCCAGCTATGTTAGGTCCCATGTAATAGGGGGCGAGCCTATTGCCATTTACCGGGCACAAGTTCCAGACTCTGGGATAATTATCTAGATAAAATTCTAAAGAGAATTATACATTATCCACCAGACCCGGGAATTGAACCCGAGACCTCGAGTGTGGCAGTCCGTACATAGTACCATTGTGCCATCGAGGTAGTCTATATTATTATGTCTATGTAGTAAATATCTCGTGCCAGTAATATTCAATAGCCTACCAGATGTATGTAATAATTGTCAAACGATAGGAAGCTTCAAAACTAAAGTGAAAAAGTATCTTCTTGAGAATGTACATACTGTCATCTGCGCAACTTATAGGTGTGAGTAAGCCTACATACCTATTATGTTCATGGTAACAATACTAAAAACAATACTACTTGTGGGTACATATTATTATTTTTATTAATATTTTTTTTAGAGGTATTACCTGGGCCAAGAAAAAATGTAAAACTATTTTTAAATATTTTTTCTGTATTTTAATCAGGAGCTACGTCTGCCAACAAACTGTGCTGCAGTTTGGCAGAAGTAAATAATCACTGTAATGCAATACATTTCGGATAATTTTTTTTTCTTTTTCTTTTCTTTTTCTTTCTTTCTCATCGTCATATTTGTATGAACGTGGATCTAATGCTGTGGCAATACTGCTTACTAAAAAGAGAAATCGTTTGCATTTTACCGAACGTGGCGACTTGCGACTGTTTTTGAGTAAATTTGAACCTGACATCAACAAACTTATTAAACAGCATCATCCTGCACATTAGTTTTTAAATAAGAATCGATTATGTTTGATATTTTGAATAAAAGATACTCTGTATGAATACTATAAAGTTGCGTTTCAATAATCATTATCATTGGCAGGTGTAGCCCGTAAGAATTAACTTGAGACCTGAGCACCGTTGTGTATTACCTAACTGCGCTCAGGTTTCAAGTTTACTCTTGTGAGTACTAGCAAAAGTCTCATTAAGAATTAAAGTTTAATCTCCGCTAATATAGCTCAAAAAAAATTATTAATTTAAGAGTGCGCCCTGGTAAGCGCTGGCGTCCACTAGCGACACCGATGATTTTTATTAATCTTGGTGAATACAAGACATTTTAAAAAAAAAAATTGTGTATTTTATTACCGAAGAAGTAACTCAACTTCGGATTATTGCCTAAAGTGGCCACTTTTGACAATGGTTAATTCTTCGGTAATAAAATACATAACATACATCTCAAAAAATTACAAATTTCTCTAGTATTCTTAGAGATTTTTTTCAAAAATGTCTTGAATTCACCAAGATTAATAAAAATCATCGGTGTCGCTAGTGGACGCCAGCGCTTACCAGGGCGCACTCTTCATTTGAAGTTATAGTTGTTTTTAAGAAGGTGAAAAAAAAGGGAGGCGCTAAAAAATGGTTCACTATCCATTTGCATAAAAAAATAACCATAAAATATTTTGGCATATGGTAATTTAGACTAATGGTATTTATGCATAATTTTTTTATCCATAACAAATTTAGCATATTTGTCTTAATCATAAATAAAATTAGCATAATCATATTTAAGCATAAAATTTATAAGCATAACTTTATGAAGGCATAAACGTACCAAAATATAATGAATATAGTCACAATCAGCTTACGCAGAATAAGTAACTATGTAAAATAATTAAAAGGCGGCTTAGGGGTGGCCCGAGGGCCACCCCCGCCGCACCTAAACCTACTTTGACACTATATAATCTAGTAAATATTGGTTAAAGTAACTTTTTTATTTTTCATTAATTTCATTAATTTATACCTATTCAATTTTAGTAATATATACCATTAGGCGACTGTACACTATGCCTAAAAACATTGTGCAAATTATAACTATGCATAAATATATTAGACCTAAATATAATTATTCCACAGTACATATGCTGCTGAAAATCAATTATGACCAAGTATAATTATGCCAAAAAAAGTATGCCAAATTCATTGTGCCAAAACATTTTAGGATTAAATATATTATGTTAACGAAAGGTATACCCTAAAAAATAATTTATTCTTAAAGTGGGCAGTAGACAAAATAAGTTTGGGCATTAGAGAAAGGTGTGAATGCTATGTGTATGGGTAAAACTCACTTCTCCTAAAGGTCAATTCACACAATGAACCGACATTTCGACATATTTTTTAGTATTCGAAAAAATTTCGAAAATCTCTTATACAACAGTAATGTCCGTCCGTGAACAACTTTCTACTCGAGAACGGTAAGAGCTTAAAGACTCAGTGTAAACGCCAATCGACTTAGCATAGTCGAAAACCCACCAAAATGAACTTGACCTTTGACCTCTGATCTCAAGGTCCAGGTCAAAACGAGAACGGTAATAGTTAGAGACTCACGACCAGCTGACTCGATTCACACAATGAATCACGCTTTCGACATATTTTTTTAGTTTTCGAAAAAAAATCGAAAATCTCTTATACAACAGTAATGTCCGTCCGTGAACAACTTTCAACTCGAGAACGGTAAGAGTTAGACTCAGTGTAAAAGCCAATCGATTTCTGATCTCAAGGTCAAGGTCAAAACGAGGACAACTCGAGCTGCAATCAACTCAGCATGGTCAAAGACCTCTAAAATGAACTTGACCTTTGACCTCTGATCTCAAGGACAAAATTAGGTCAAATCGAGAACGGTAATAGTTAGAGACTCAAGACCAGCTGCAATCAACTTAGCATGGTAAAAGACCTCAAAAATGATGTTGAACTTCATGTCATGTGACATTTTTTTTAGATTTTATGAAATAACTTTCGAAAACTCTAAAATACGAGGGTGGATTGAAAAGTAATCGGCCTAACCAAGAAAATAAATACATAATAAATGAAATATATTTTTATTTTTCAACGTAATCACCATCATCACCATACATCAAGTTCAATGCACTTTTGCCATCTTCCCTTCCAAGCATTTAGCCCGTTGAAAAAAAATTATTCTTCCTTAGAGTCAAAATATGCGTCTACTGCTGCTTTGACCTCGTCATTTGTCAAAAATCTTTGACTTCCCAAGTGCTTTTTTAGGTTAGGGAACAGAAAAAAGTCTGACGGTGCCAGATCAGGTGAATAAGGTGGATGCGGTAACAGTTCAAAGCCACAGTTGTGAATTTCTGCCATTGATTGGACACACGTGTGAACACGAGCGTTATCTTGATGAAACAGGACTTTTCTTCTGATCATTCCTGGACGTTTTTCTTTTATTTCCTCTCGTAAACGACGTAGTAAGGTGCAGTAATAATCAGAGTTTATAGTCTGACCCCTTTCAAGATAATGAACCATAATCACACCCTTCGAGTCCCAGAATACTGAAGCAATCACCTTACTTGCCGACAAAATCGACTTAGCCTTTTTGGGCGGTGGTGAACCAGGTCTTTTCCAATGTTTTGATTGTTGTTTTGTTTCCGGTGTACAGTAATGAACCCATGTTTCGTCCATAGTAACAAAACGATTCAAAAAATCACATTCTTCAGCTTAAAATAACTCCAAACAGTCGCGTGCAATAGTCAATCGCATCCTTTTTTGCTCAACTGAAAGCAGTCGCGGAACCCACCTCGCAGACACCTTGTGGAAACCCAACACGTTGACTATTATGTTTTGAGTACTTTCATAAGAGATGCCTATAATCTCGGCTATCTCTTTAATTTTCAATCTGCGATCTCCCATAATTAAGTCGAGTATTTTTTTAACATTTTCGTCAGTAGTGGACGTCGAAGGCCTTCCAGAGCGGGGTTCATCTTTCACACTCTCTCTACCACGCTTGAATTCTCCTATCCATTTTTTGACGGATGAATATGAAAGAGCGCAATCCCCTAATGTACTGACCATATCATCATGGATGGCTTTTGATGACAGCCCCTTGGCCAGACGGCACGCTGCTCGATTTGATTGCTTTGTTAATAAATTTATAAAATTAAAACTAATTATCGCACACGTTTCAAACTTCACACAATTAACAGGTCTGAACTGAACTATGTGGGTAGATTTGATTTTTAGAACTAAATAAATAAAAATAATAAATAATAAATAAATATTTTTTGACATTCTCACACAACGTCATCTAGCACAAATTAAGCTAATATAAGCTTGTGTTATGGGATCTAGACGACTGATAAACATACTTATATATTTCTAAATACATACATATTATACATAGAAAATACCCAAACTCCTAAACAAACATTTGTGGATCACACAAATAATTTGAATCGACCCGGAATGGATGCAATGGATCAGTGTTAGGCCGACTACTTTTCAATCCACCCTCGTATATGGCCAATTTTTGCGATATTTTTAACTTGTTTAAAGAAAGAAGAGAAGAAAGATATAATATAACCACACTTACTGGGTCTGATTGCCAACTATTGGGCACAGTAGGCCTGCGCCGCTCAGTACACACTACACGCTTCATGTCATCAAGTGAAGGGTCTGACGGGACACAGTCGTGGTACGGAGGCTGGTACTCCTCGGGCTTCTGACCGCAGCAACGGGACATCTCCCAAAGAATTAGGCCGAAGGAATATACGTCTGTTCGCTTGTACGGATCGAATTGAGAGGTGTCCATCGATTCATCTAACACCTGAAAACACATTTACGAAGAACGCCATTTTATCTTAAATTAAGCACAGCTGCTAGATAACTTTTTTTTCTCTAAACATACTTTCCGAAACAAACATTTGGGATCACACAAATATTTGATTCAACCCGGGAATCGAACCAGGGACCTCAGCGACGGCAGTCGCATACTTATGCCACTGCGCCACCGACGCAGTGAAAGTGTTAATCTAAATAATATTGAGATTCTTTCCATATGTTTTTATTCCATATATTCCTATTTTTTTGCTTAAAATGTGTATTCAAAACTAGGGGTCGGAGGGGTCCAAGATCCTTACCTCTGGTGCCATATAACGCTTAGTGCCAACCCTATTGGTGGTGGGTACGTCCACAGAGTCATTGATCAAGTTCTGTCGTACGGCAAGACCCAAATCGCCAATAACACAAGTCATTTTATTTTTGACTAGAATATTCTTGGTTTTCAAATCTCTGTGAGCGATAGCTGGTTTCCCTGTAGACAAATTATGATTGATCAGCTTTAAATTGAAAATAAACATTTCAGGTTGCATAGAGGTGTTAAGTATACACCATTATAAAACGTCGTCATCGCTGACTTGTGCTAAAAAGTTATACAAAACAATAACCCCCTTTTTCATACCTTTAGGGGCAGAATTTGGGACAATGTATGCCTATGTCATAAAAATAACAAGTCCCGACAATCAGCGAATTAGACCTTCAACCCAAAAAAGGTCCCAAGAATGGATGGCTTCACAGCCGACATCTGTGGCCGCGCCATCAGAAACGATCCTGAGGTATTCCTCAGCCTTGCTAATACATGTTTAAAGCTCAATCACTTTCCACAAATATGGAAAGAAGCAACGGTGATAGCACTGAGGAAGCCAGGGAAAGAAACCCTTCCAAAGTCGTATAGGCACATCGGGGTCCTTCCCGTACTAGGAAAGATACTGGAGATGTTGATGACCAGGCTGCGACACCACCTACATCCGAGGATAAGCAAGCACCAATTCGGGTTCATGCAGCAGAGGAGCTGTGAAGACGCCCTCTGTACCTTAATAGAGCACATCAGAACTCTACTGGATCAAAAGATCGTGACGCTTGTGTCTCTGGATATAGAGGGCGCCTTTGACAGTGCCTGGTGGCCGGCGATAAAAGCGGCTCATAGAAGCGGGATGCCCGTAGGACCTCCGGAAAAATCGTTTTACACATACCGGCCTTCAAGGTAGCTGTTGATCGCAACAGCTACCTTGAAGACCGGTATGTCCGAGTGAGGTATGCTGGTAAAGACCATAGACATAGAACCGAAAGGGGTGCGTCCAGGGCTCAATAGACGGGCCAATACTATGGAATCTTCTGCTGGATCCACTGCTGCACAAGCTCGAGAAAAGAGGGGAACATCCACAGGCATTCGCGAATGACGTTGTCATGGTGTTTCATGGAGACAACGCCGATAAAATATGTTCAGAAGTGGGGTGTCAGAAACAAGCTAAGATTCGCACCGCAAAGACGAACGCAATGGTCAGAACCATGGCGTTCGTCTTTTGCGGTGCGAATCCGCGCCGCCGATCGTGCGAACCGTCGCGTCAGAACGCGACAGTTAAAATATGACACACCACGGCTGAGCATGGGGGGGGGGGGGATTGGCATCAAAACGTCTAGGGAAGTGAAGATCTTGGGGCTAATAATCGATGACAAGCTGACTTTTAATAGCCACATTACGGGTGTCTGCAGTAGAGTGACCAGCTTATACAAACAACTAGCAAGGGCAGCAAAAACCAGTTGGGGTCTTCATCCGGAAATTATAAAAACAATATACACAACCACAGTAGAACCTATAGTGCTGTATGCCGCTGGCGCCTGGGAGCCGCATCGAGGGAATGGCTTCAGCTTTGGAGAACCCTCGCCCTGCCGAACATAAAAATACAAACTAGGGTTCATAAGCCTAGGGACACAAGAAGAACTAGATGCACACCGGTACTAAGAGGAGCTGATATTTACCGACGGCAGCAAGGTTGAGGGTAAAGTGGGTGCCGCACTGTCCATCTGGAGCGGTGGGTCGGAGACCCGAACCATCAAACTTAGCCTGTCGCCATACTGCACAGTGTTCCAGGCAGAACTCTTGGCCATATGCGAGGCATCGAAAGTGATCACCAAAAGAAGGGCAGCTACGTATGGATTGTACAGCGACTCGACCGCGGCACTGCAAGCAGTTGCAAATCCCGGTTGTCTCCATCTCCCCTAGCCATGGAAACAAGGCGGAACTTCAAGCATAGTCTCCACCAGAACAAACATATAGGTTTGTTTCGGATAAAAGCTCACGTAGGAATGGAGGGGAACGAGAGGGCCGACGAGCTTGCAAAGGAGGCAGCTTTGAGATTGAGGAGGGCCCCAGACTAAGACCAATACCCGGTCTCATACGCCAAGCGATTGATCCGTGAGGAGTCGCTTGGCGAATGGGGACGAAGGTATGCGGACGTTGCGACCGCCTCAATAACAAAGCTCTTCTTCCCCTGCGCGGTCGGGGCGTACCGCACTACAGGTAAATTCTAGCCAAATACACACACAACACAACTGTTCACTGGGCACGGTGGGTTTTCGGAATACTTGGCACGATTTAAGTGCAAGGAGAACCCAGCGTGTTCATGCGATCCCGGAAAGGTGGAGGACGTACCCACACCTGGTCACAGAATGCCCTCAATTCGACAGGCTCCGACTGGATGTCGAACATAGGCTAAGTACCAGAATAGTGTCAGACAATCTGAGCCAGATAGTAGCAGGTAGAGGAAGAAATATGTTTTTAGAGTATTGCACACGAATAATAAAAATAGTCAATAAAAAGAACAAGTAGATAATTTATGAAGGTATTATGTAATAGAATTATATTAATAGCCATAGATATATCACAGTGTAACTAAACAAATAAGTAAATAAAATTAGCATAGATAAATAATATAATATGACATGTAATAAAGGTATGAGATGAACCTATTGAAGATAGGTAAGAAATTGTGAACCTAATATAGAAACTATGTAATAACATATATACAAGCACAGAGTAGAGAGAAATATATAAGTAGTAAAAAAGCTCCGAAAGCTTATGTCTGAGGTAAAATTGTTAAACAAAAAATAAATACACAACATTAATTTTTTCGTCTATTTTGACTGTACTATGAAACACAACATGACAGATAATAACATTAACATTCACTGCTCCACTCCTGGTCTCAGACAGCCAATAATAATTTTACAAACATCTATCTACAACGTGATTTTTCGTTTATGGTAAAGCTCACACACCCCAATAAGAATTTCACTTTAAAATTATAGAAAGGTTAGTAGCGTTAATTAGGAAGTTAGGAATTTTACCCCGAATGATTTTTAGTTTAAGTTGTATGTCACCGTAGGATTGTAAAAGCCGTAAAATTGTAATCACACTCGCATGATTGAAATTAGTGGCGATTGGAAAAGAGTGGCCCTGAGTTTTTATTGCAAAAAAAAAAAAATAGTTGTCTTACTTTAATTTATTTTTAAAGAGAATAAACATTCGACAGATTTCGGTAAAATTTAGCACGAACGTGTATTTTAACATCGGGACAGACAGTGAAGCTCTTTGACATCTAGGGCGGGATTAAGCAATGATGATTTTTTCTCTTTTCTTTTCTTTAGTTGCCAACATGATAGAAACACTCTTCATACAATATAATAATATGTAGTAAATTTATTGTGTATTTTTTTCTCCTCGATTACACATGTAGGTATTATTATATTTATTTTAGGGTAGTATTAAAACGAGTGACTGTAAAATAAAGTTTTAAAGTGTCAAAAATAATTAATTTACGTTTTAGTATTACTAAGTGAGCGACTGACTGTAAGTGACGAGAAATCAACAAAACAGCAACTTACAATCATTAATTTGAGTTACTTACAAAACAAAATGAGAAACTTCATAACATTTGAGCGATGCAAGTCGTTTCTGGCACTCGCCGGCCGCTGCCGCGGCACCGCTCGCTTCGCTCGCTCGGCTCGTGTGTAGGAGGTCACAGTTTTAACCTAACCTAACCTACCCATTTTGTTTAAAGAAGAAATTAACCCTCTCTGTATTTCTAGTCGCTCACTTAGTAATGTGGTCGCACGGGTAGAATATTATTAGATCGTTTTATAATTCCCCTTTATTTTATTAGGTTATTACGTGGCAATATTAAAGTTATTGGGGTCAAGCCTATTGCCGTTACGCGGCTCTATACTAAATAAGTTAAAACGTGCGGAAAAAATTGTGTCACTAACAGTTCTATGCCGATCCCGCACAAAATTCAACTTTTTAACATAGCTCAACAAAATTTTAAAGATTTAGTTATATTTTTTTTTATTATTTAACGTAGATTGGAACCAGTCCATTGATACTTCCCTACTAATTCAGAGCAAAATCCTTCCAGGTTTGTAGTATACGATAAACCACGTTGTGCAATTATTTAAATACCTAATAACTTACAAGCAGGTATGGTTGCTGTTCTTGAGCAGACGGCGGGACCGCTGGAGCCGACGCTCGTGGAACCAGTATACAACATGTTAATATTCCCTATACAGTGTGTAACATTGATATGGGTCAGTATAGGAAAAGTGTGAAACTATAAGACATATGAAAATCTTTTCTTAGGAACCATGTCATCGATTTAAAAAAAAACAAATCACAGATTTAAAAAAATCTTGTACGCAGCTCAGTAATCGAACCGGGACTTTATGACAACACTATTTTTATTCAGATATCGATTGTGTAGGTCTTAAGTAGTAAATATTACTATGAAACAAGATGTCTAATATTAATATTTTAATATCTCATGTCTAATCATGTCATCATGTCTAATATTAATTATTGACTGCTTCGGTGGCGTGGTCGGTAGTGCATCGGCTTTCGACTCCGGAGTTTCGGGTTCGATTCCCGGGTCGAATCAAATATTTGTGTGATCCACAAATGTTTGTTTCGGAGTTTGGGTATTTTCTATGTATATTATGTATGTATTTAGAAATATATAAGTATGTTTATCAGTTGTCTAGATCCCATAGCACAAGCTTATAGCTTAGTTTGGGCTAGATGACGTTGTGTGAGAATGTCCAACAATATTTAAAAAAATTTGCATTGTTTTAACACAGTACTACATTTTTTTTCAATACAACGTTGAACTCGTTTCTGTGTGTAAAATTGTAAAAAAAACAAAGTTATTTTTGAACAGGGTGGCACCCTGTCACATGTAGACCTCAGTTTACAATCTTTAAAATAAAAATTTATGTAATTAAAAAAAAATTGAAATCTGAGTATGCAGTTTTTATTTTTACTAAAATCGGTGATGTATGCAGTATAAGAAAGTATATGTGATGTATGCATATGGATGAATGTTACACCATGTATAAAAGGAATAACATTCGTCAGCGACTGCCATCTCACTAAGATGACAGTCGCCTCTCGGAAAATATCGAAGGTCAACCGCATCGCACCTAACTGGGTTGGGAAAATATGTCGGAGAATGATGATGAATATTAATAAAATATACAATTAACATGTAAATTTTGGTATAATCATCCCCGGAGAGGCAGGCAGAGGTGCATTACACACCCATACTTTGCCAGTAATTTTGTTGGTCACATCAAGTCACATGTAATAACCTCCTTAACCGTAACCGCCTAACCGGGCACTATAAAATATCCATAATCACTCTGTAATTTAAACCACAATTCCAATGTTTAGAGACCACTAAATATCAGCAGTATGAGCTACACCATAGAGATATTATAAGAGTAGAGATGGTGTAATACAATTTTCCTATTAGACAAAGTGTGACTCTTCGCGGGTGTGGAGGAGTGGTGAGGAGGGGTATAAGGAACCTAAGTCCCGCCCACTTCTTTATTTTACATCTCGCGGTCAATAGCAAAACTACTTACTTCATTAAAATTGCAGTTTACTACATAGTTTTAACTATCTCACACTCGTAACAGGGACGTACTCAGATTTTTGGTACAAAGGAGTTTTATATTTTTTGAATTGCAAATATACCTATCTCAAACTGAACTGTCGAAATTTGCCGTAGGGGTTATATCCACGTCTAAAGTATAACAGGGCCCTATACGGGGCTCCCGCATGGGCGGGTAGATTGACGGCCAACAACGTGTCTATTTTAAATAGACCGTTGATAACCTTGGCTTCATTAAGTATGTGTTTCGCATCCATCGTGAGGTAACACCCTAGTGTCAACACTGCGAGGCCTCCGACGAAGACACTGCACTCCACACGTTGGTGGAGTTCTGACCGTGGGCGAGTTAGCGCCGGGACCTCATAGTGGGTCTGGGCGTGGATACTCTCTCGCTAGAGTCAATGCCTCAAGCCATGGTCTACAGCAGGAGTAGGTGGAACGCGGCCGTGTCCTTCGGCGAGCAGGTTATGCTCGCGAAGGAGGCGGCCGAGAGAGTGAGGAAACGTACCCTCCCCACTGAGTTCCGTAGTCAACGCCCAGGGCGCCGCAGACTTATTTACGCCCAGGACCAACGATACCTCCATGATCGGGGCCTGAGGACGGCGGGATAGCCACCCACCGTCATAACACTTTTCCCTTAAGCGCTCGGCAATGGACGTATGAGAGGCTGCGGCTTTTGGTCGCGGAATTAAAAATGGATGGTCTCAAAATATACTATTTTCTCGTTTTACATACGTACATATTTCGTTGCTGCTCCGCTCCTATCATTTTTAGCGTGATTTAATTTATGTTTGTCTATAACTTTGCTGACGTTACCTTATTACAAGTATGTGCCTGACCCAGTTCTTGAATTAAATTTAATATTTAGCTATACTTTGAATAATAATATTCAATTGTACAGCCCATTATGAAACAGTCGTAGGAAACTTGTGTTGTAAAATTATGAGTTTCTAATTGCGGCCCTGTATTTTTGAAGTTTTATGTTTATTGTTGCCAGTTGTCAATAGATGGCGACTTAGACGCGGACGGCTCTATAAAAATAACAGAGAAATATTTTTGCAATTAAAAATCACTAACGAGTTAACGTTGAACGAATTCCTGTATATTTAATTAGTATAAAATGTTAATAATAAAATATAAGTAGCTAAACAATGGTAAGTAAAATGTTTTTAAGAAAAAACCTTTTAAATTCATATAATAGCATTAATTTTTCGCAGAATCAAAAGGACAACAAAACGTCGACAATTGTTTCGCCTCTAAACGAGGCATTATCAAGACTGTCTCAGAGAGAACAGCCTCGTTTAGAGGCGAAACAATTGTCGACGTTTTGTTGTCCTTTTGATTCTGCGAAAAATTAATGCTATTATATGAATTTAAAAGGTTTTTTCTTAAAAACATTTTACTTACCATTGTTTTGTCATGGATTTTCGCCAAGTAACGCCTGTTTCTATCCAATATATAAGTAGCTATTTAAATTACGTGTTCGTGAAACAAAACGCCGCCATCTATCTTCGAGTAGTAATATATTTGAAGATGACAAAAAGGTCAAAGTGAGAGATTTTTCTAGAACAATTCTAAAAAAAATACAATTATGTAAGTAATTTTTACGCATGAAATGTGATGCGATTCTTAGCATCAGAACGTCTATCTGAATATTTTTTACATGATAGAACACAACACTTCATTTTTATCTTCTTTTATCCTTTTATTTCCACAAAAATTACTGAACTGTCACAGAATATACATGTACGAAAGCTGATAGTACACTGATAAGCCACGCCCACTTTTTGAAATCACGCGCAAATTTTATGACTCACTTAAAGATTGCACTGTGCACAGTTGCTTATGGCATGTCCTCTCTTATAATACGTCCATGAGCTACACAATGAATGTCCTAATTACTCCATCTAATTGATCTTTCGAGAATATTGACGACAGAAAATAAACCAAAAATTGTTTGGACGCAGAATGGAATATGTTCTAGACATCTAGAAGGTATAAATGCGTCTCAAAGTGAAAACCACATTGCAGTCAAGCAGATTGTAATCAAATCCAGACACAAGAAAAATGTATTGACACCACGTTTAGTGCAAAAACAATTATGTTATACAGTACCTAGAGATTTTAAATCCTGGGGCAAGCATAAAATAACAATTTAAAGATAATAATATGACGTTGGTTGCGACAGATTTCGTCTGAATATAAAATAACATCAATATACATAAATATAAACGAAAATCAATATATTATAATGTAAAACAACACCATGATGCTTAATAAACTCTGATAAGTTACATACTTACTAGTTGATTATATGGTAACAATATTCGATTCCATTACGGTAGTCATTAATCATGTGAAAACGTTTGGGTACCCACAGTGGCTTATGAATATGAAATTGAATTTATAAAATAAATAAAATCAAAAATTGGGGTTGTGACGTCATTCATACGGCTCGATAAGTGGTTATCTTTGCCCGGACTGCTTAATGAAATATTTAAAAAGATGTATTGTCAGTGTTTGACATTGACAAGTTATCATCTACAAAACAAACAACATTACCATCAACAGCCCTTCGCTAATATTTTGCTATTCATAAGCCACTGTGGATACCAGTGGCTTATGAATATGAAATTGAATATATTGTAAGTAGTCGTTTATTTGTGAAACTTTTAGGTATGGTATACATAAATTTGAATATGATTGTGAATTTTTAACCAAAAGGAAGCAAGCCAACTTTTTTTTTAATAATATTATTATAGATAGTCTTGGGGTGGACTTGAACCACCGGCTATTCCGTTTCCAGAAGGAACGGTCATACCAATAGACCAAGATAGGTATCTAATATTACATACATTATATATGGTCAATAATTATACATACATACTAGCGGACCCGACAGACGTTGTCCTGCAAAAAAAAAAAAGAACCAAATTGTGAATCTAAACCATTCTCGAATCCCCTTGAACACACAAAAAAAAATTCATCAACATCGGTCCAGCCGTTTAGGAGGAGTTCACAAGACATACACAAGTACAGTAAAATTATATATGCCTATAAAGATATTGGATGATTTATAATACAGTAATGACGAGTCAGATGGTATGTGGAACATTTCACCATTTACTAAATCATAATGGCTTAAGAATTTCGCATATAATAACACCAAGACGTTATTAACTTAAACGTTACAAGGTGATCATGACTATTAGTTCTGTTACTCAAGTTACTATTTATGTTTTACTGTGTACATGAAAAATATTGTCGCAAACCAAGACGCATTAAACAATGACTTTAAACATAATTTACCCCAACCAAAGCCAAATATTTGTATAGACGTTTCATACACCTTCATATAACAAGTCAAGTGGCCTTCGAGGAAAGTAATGAATAGGGGGTAAATCTGATATCGGTAAACAAGGCTGTATTATTTACTTATATCCAATATCCAATTGACAACATTTAAAATTTCTTAAATCATGGAAATAAAAAAACCGTTTCTTGAGTTTTCTATTCTGATTCCAAAACTGTTTTTTTTTTCATACTTTTTTGGGGCTTTATTTAGGAGAAAATAAATAAAATCAAAAATTGGGGCTGTGACGTCATTCATACGGCTCGATAAGTGGTTATCGTTGCCCGGACTGCTTAATGAAATATTTAAAAAGATGTATTGTCAGTGTTTGACATTGACAAGTTGTCATCTACAAAACAAACAACATTACCATCAACAGCCCTTCGCTAATATTTTGCTAGATTGAATTTAATTGAATCTGTAATTGAATTTAATCATAACAAGATGAATCCCAGCGAAGAGTACGTACCAATGAAGGAAACAAAATATTGCTTTGTTCCAACATGCAAAAACAATTCCCAAAAAGATAAAAACACGACGTGTTTTGTAGTAGGTACCTAGTTCAGCTAAATACGAGTGGTGTAAATCTCTAGGTGTTGGATGTCCCAAACGGGCGCTTTATATAATGTCAAGCACATCTTAATGTGAGTATTACCTGTATTACTATAACTTCATAGGTACAATGTTAGGGGCGGGGCCCCAAGTGATCTTTGTATACGTCCACGCCGTCCGCCCTGGACCCCAACCTGACCACCATAACGGAGTGGCAGGTTGGGTGACCGAACTTCAAAGATCCAGACTTGTGTGGCCAAAACGAAGTTATATTATTTGTAATGTCGGAGAAACCCGATACGGAGTTTGCTACCCCCGGCTCCGGCACTGCCCTCGCCAGGTCAGTGTCGGACCGAAACGACGACGCATCACACTCACGGACGCCGAACTTGCCCAGCGCTACGGAGGCTCGCGTTACGCTGCCAAGTCGCAGCGTGACGTCGACGCCTTCATGGTTTGATATGTCCATGGCTGCCGGGACTGACAGTGAGTCTACCTGTTTTGAGTACTGAGTTTACCTGAAGAGGGGCCGTCAGAAGAGCGCGCTGGTGAAGAAAACGCAGCCGGTGCCGAAGGACGGTCCGTCGACATCGGTGGTTTCCAGCGAATGTGAGGAGCCACCGGTCAAGGCGGTCCGAGTCCGGAAGTCCGGAAACGACACCAAGGGGCGGGCACCAAACCCCAGCATAACGGTGCCGTTCCTGCCCAGCGGTAGGGACAAAGAGGTGCCGGCCGCGCGAGGGCTGATGGGGGCTCTTGCCCGGATCGTTGACACCATGAAAGGCGGCAAAAACCTTCCGGGCAAGAAGAAGGTGGTGTCGGACGCCATTGCCGACGCTCACCTGTCCCTCGATGAGCTCCTCGCGCGGAGCATTTCCGAAGAGGAGACGAAGCTCAGAGACCAGGTAGCGAGCCTGGCTGCTGAGCTCGCCTCCTCCCGGAAGCAGACGGAGGCCCTGCGACAGGAGGTCGCCAACCTTACCATTTTAGTCAAGGGGCCTCCGGAAACCCAGAAGACCGGACCCTCACTGCCTCCACCGACGGCTAGACCGGCAGCCATGGCGACGCCCAGGAGTGCGCTCGGAGCGCCTCCTGCATCGCCGCCGCAGACTGCGCCGACACCGATGCAGATTCTGGCGGCGATTGAGAGGCGCCTGGCGGTCCTTGAAGACCGGTCATACCGCCCCCCGCGGGCACGACCTGCGTTGTCGTACGCGGCTGCCGCCAGCGGGGCTCTCGCTCCTGGGTCCAATTCAAATAGGTCTGCTGCCCGCCCAGCCCCGCCCATGTCCGATTCACCAGCAACTCGGACACCGGCTAAGCCGGCCACGACGGCAAAGCCGAGGAGAAAAGGGAGGCCTGGCGCCACCCCTGCTGCTCTCGCGTCCCATTCTGCTCCCGCTGCACATCCTTCCAGAGAGGAGGGATGGGAAGTAGCGGGAGCGAAAAAGAAAAAGAGGCGGAAGAAGGCCGCCAAAAAAGTGGCTGAAGCCGCCGCGACGAAGGCACCGAAGAGACCCCGCCCTCCTCGCTCAACCGCCGTCGTCCTGACGGTGACGACGATGGGTGCAGAGAAGGGAGTGGGGTACGCCGATGTTTTGAAGAAGGTCAAGGCATCGGTGGACCTTAAGGCCCTCGAGATACCGGGGGGGCTCCGGTGCAAGACTACTCGCACCGGGGCTCGCCTACTCGAGCTCTCCGGCGCCTCCAGCGGCCCCAAAGCTGACGCCCTAGCGGCTAAGCTGAGGGACACGCTGGACCCAGAAGCCGTCCGCGTCTCCAGACCCACCAAATGCGCTGCATTGCGCATCTCGGGCCTGGATGACGCGGCCACGACGGAGGAGGTTATTTCCGCCGTCGTGGAGGCGGGCGGCTGTCCCCATGACCAGGTGAAGACTGGAGAGATCTCCTTCAGCCCCACCGGTCATGGAACGACAGTTGTCCAGTGCCCCGTCGCGGCGGCACTTAAAATTGCGGACGGACGGAGCCTCCTTATAGGGGGCTTCCTCAGGGCGCAGGTGCACCTCCTGCGTGCCCGGGAAACCAGGTGTTTTCCTCGTCCGTCCGCTGGGAGCAGCGGGGGTGCCGCTACTGCGCGGCCAGATTCGCGGAGGGATGCTGATATGGACGTCCATTAATGGACACCCATATCCGCATCCTACAGGCGAACTTGAACCACTGCCGCGCTGCTCAGGATCTTCTGTACCAGAGCATCGCGCAGTGGTCCGTAGACCTGGTCGTGGTCGCCGAGCCGTACTATGCCCACCCGGGAAGCCTGGTGGCGCAAGACGGCTTCGCCTGCATCTTTGGGGGGTCCGCCGCAAACACCTCGCGGCTTGCAATTATTGCAAACGGCCGAGGCTGCGTTGCGGCGGAATATGAAGGGGTGGCAGTCGTGGCCGCATACATCTCGCCGAACAACATTAACGACGCTCAGTATGAGCTATGGCTCACTGAGCTCGACGTCGTCTTCACTGCGTGTCGTCCTCACCCTGTCCTTCTCCTGGGAGACTTTAACGCCTGGTCTACGGCGTGGGGCTCTCGGGTAACCAATGGCAGGGGGAGATTACTTGAGGACTGGGCCACTACACGTGGACTAGAGCTCCTCAACCGGGGGAATGTTGCCACCTTTTGGCGGTCGGGGGTCAGCTCGGTCGTGGACTTAACGTTCGCGACCCCTGCCCTCGCCCGCCGTATTATGGGCTGGTGCGTGGAGGAGGGTGTGGAGACGCACTCGGACCACCGATACATCCGGTTCGAGGTCGTCCCCCCACCTAACCTTCCACAGCCGGTACCGAATCCCCCGAAACCGCGTTGGGCGCTCAAGAGTTTAGACCGGGAGGCTCTCCTGGAGGCATCCATCGTGCAGGCCTGGATTCCAGCGCCGGACAGGCCTGTTGACGTGGATGCCGAGGCAGAGTGGTTCAGGAGAGCCATGTCGCAAATCTGCGATGCGGCGATGCCTAGGGTTACACCCGGGCCGGCCAGGAAGCAGGTGTACTGGTGGTCGTCGGAGATTGCACAGCTGCGTGCAGCATGCGTCTCCGCCCGCCGCCAGTACACCAGGTTTCGCCGGAGGCATCGTCGACCAGACGACGCGGCAGCCCGGGAGGCGGAGCTATATGCGTCCTACAGAGAGGCTAAGGGCACCCTCCAGAAAGCGATCACGCGGGCTAAGACGACAGCACGCACCTCGGCGCGGGCCACCTCCAGGATCCAGCATAAATGTAGGGAGCGTTAGCATCGGCATCGAGCCCTCCATGAAGTATCTGGGGCTCGTACTCGATGGCCGGTGGAACTTCGGACCACATTTCCGAAGTTTGGTCCCCAAAGTGACGGGGGCAGCAGCCGCGCTTTCGCGACTGATGCCTAACTTAAAGGGACCCAACGCTTCCTGCAGGAGACTGTACCTGGGGATCGTGCGGAGTATGGCCGTATACGGGGCTCCCGTATGGGCGGCGAGACTGACGGCCAACAACGCTGCGATATTGCGCTGCTATACAGATCGTTGAGGACCTTGGCCGTCAGGACAATAAGAGGGTACCGCACGATCTCTCTAGAGGCTGCATGTCTCCTAGCCGCGACCCCTCCATGGGAGATGGAAGCGAGAGCCCTTGCGTCGTCAGGCCCAGCGGTCCCATCTCCGCCAGGATCTCATGGAGACATGGAAGGTGCGACTTGAGCAACCTAAGTGGGGAACCACCACCATCGCGGCGGTGAGACCGATCATGGAGGACTGGCTGCAGAGGCGGCACGGTGGCCTCACGTACCGTGCGACACAGATCATCACCGGGCACGGAAACTTTGGTGGGTATCTGTTTCGCATGCATCGTGAGGTCACACCCGCGTGTCAACACTGCGAGGCTTCCGGCGAAGACACGGCATTCCACACGTTGGTGGAATGCTCAGCGTGGGCAAGTCAGCGCCGGGACCTCGTTGTGGGCCTGGGCGTGGATACTCTCTCACTGGAGACCATGCTACGAGCCATGGTCTCTAGCGAGAGCCAGTGGAACGCGGCCGTTTCCTTCTGCGAGCAGGTTATGCTCGTGAAGGAGACGGCCGGAAGGGCGAGGGAGCGTACCCTCCCCGCTGAGTTCCGAAGTCTGCGGCGAGGGCGCCGCATACGTGACTACGCCCAGGACCATCGACCTCCATGATCGCGGCCTGAGGACGATGGATTAGCAACCCACCGTCCTTATAGAAGCAGGCTAGAAGGACTGCGTGATGTGGGGCTTCACCCCATGCACGCCTTCACTCACCGACGCGGGATAAAACCCGACCCTAGAGATGCGGGGTAACACCCGACCACCAGGCAGTGGCCACTCAAGTGACCAAGGTCCGCCGGGTGCCACTGGGAATTCTTTCAGTATCTACCGGAGGCACTCGGCAATGGACGTAGGTGCGGCCGCAGCCACAAGCCGCGGATTAAAAAAAAAAAAAAAAAAGGTACAATGTTATTTTGTTAGGATTGTTAGTCATACATTGATTCAGTTGTGATTAAAACGAATAGTAAGATAATACAATACCTACATAATTATTCCCCAACTTAGTTTTCAGTTAGAAAACAAAAACGAAATATGAATTGCAAATGATATAAATAATATATTTTTTTTTTATATATTTAGGTCGACAAATTGACGCCACCCGCCTGATGGTAAGCTGTGGCGACGTCTGGCGATTGTGGGCAACTCTCACAGTACACAGGAATACTATAGAGAGTGACCCTCAACTTGACGACCCAGTAATGTGCCTCTTCACGCTTCGCTTAAAGAACCCAGGGTTATATGTTGGAGGAAACACGTGCGCGGGCAGGGCGTTCCAAGCCACCATCGTTCGGCAGAGAAACGAACGTTTAAAACGCTCAGTTCTCGCGAAGACGGTTTCCACGGTACGAGAGTGACATATCTGCCCGGCACGCGTTGTTCGGGATCGGAAGGGAGAGGGTGGGATCAGATTGAAGAGCTCTTTAGAACACTCACCGTGGTAAATACGGTAGAACGCGGCCAAGGAAGCAATTATTCGACGCTGGGCTAGCGGCTCAAGGCTTCCCGTTACCTCCGGACAATCTATAATGCGAACAGCGCGTCGCTGCATAGCGTCGAGTGCGTCCAGCAAATACTTCGCGGAGCCGTCCCAGAGGTGAGAGCAGTATTCGACACAGGATCTAATCTGCGTTTTGTACAGCAGACACCTCTGGTGCGGTGTACAGAATCGCTTTACCTTGTTCAGTATTCCTAGTTTCCGCGAAGCTAGCCCAATACATCTCTCAATGTATTTAGTGTTATTGAGCTCTCGACGTACGTCTATGCCAAGGATGTCTAGATTATCCTTCATTGGTAATGTTGCATTCTGAAGAGTGGGTAGGGGAAGGAAAGGGGATTTTTTCGCTGTAAATGCACACGCCTGTGTTTTGCGGGCATTGAACTCGACCAAGTTCTCGACACCCCATTGGGAGATACTGTCGAGGTTACGGTCGAGATCAGCCACGAGTCGTTGTCTCTCCTCCTCAATCTCAGATCGCCCCGCCGTCGGACGAACCGAGTAACTCCCGTGCAGTGTGCTGTCATCTGCATAGCAATAAATGTTCCCGAGGGATAGCATATCATTGATATGCAGAAGAAAGAGAGTTGGTGATAGTAGGGACCCCTGCGGTACCCCGGCATTCACTTGCAAGAAGCGAGAAGCCTGGCCATCGCAGAGGACCCGCACTCGGCGCTCGTTTAAAAAACTGGCAATCCAGCTGCACAGTTGAGGAGGTAGACCATATGCCGGAAGCTTGGAAAGGAGCGAAGCATGCCAGACCCTATCGAAAGCTTTGGCGATGTCCAGGCTAATAGCCAAGGACTCGCCCCCCCCCCTCCCCCCCCCATACATGCGTGACGAATGCCAGGAGATCACCCGTTGATCGTTTTGGCCTGAAGCCATATTGCCGATCATTGATTAGCGAGTGATCCTCCAGGTATCGCATGAGCTGCTTATTGATAAGGAGCTCAAGCACCTTGCAAATGACTGAGGTGACAGCTATGCCAATAAGCATTTTACCCTGCTTGTCAAAAATATTAGAGAAGGTGGTTGCATCACAACTTAGAGGCTACCTGGAAGCGCGAGATATATTACCTGATGGGCAGTCGGGCTTTAGAAAGAACCGTGGTACAGCCACTGCTATTTTAGACGTTACTGATAATATACTAGCAGCTCAAGACCAAGGCAGAGCTACGATTCTGGTATTATTGGACTTTTCTAGGGCGTTTCATGGGCTGCACGTTTCTCTCTTACTTTCTAAATTAGCGTATTATGACAGTAACACAATACAGTGGTTTCATTCTTACTTAAATGGTCGGACACAGTTCGTGGAGACCCAGAAAAGTGACGGATCTACGCTGTGTTCTTCTGTAGAAACAGTAGATAGAGGCGTGCCGCAGGGGTCTGTTTTGGGACCCTTGTTGTTCTTACTTTATAGTGCTGACATTGTTCAGGTTATAAAACATTGCCAATTCCACATATACGCGGATGATGTACAAATTTATTTCTCCTTCAAGGCTGCTGACGTCGACGAAGCCCTAAGTAAGGTAAACGAGGACCTGAGTAGCATTTGTCGATGGGCCCGTCAAAATACTCTCGTACTGAATGGGAGTAAGACTAAGTATTTAATATTAGGCTCCAAAGACCAATTGACTCGGGTGGGTGATCTAAATCCCTTAATTTATGTCGATAACATCCTAATTGAACGTGTAAATCAGGCTAAAAACTTAGGCTTAATCATGGACGAGAAACTGAGGTTCGAACGTCATGTGGCAGAATGTGTGAGGAACTGTTTGTATAGGTTGAAACTGCTATACA
>OY748286.1:12203963-12257684 GCA_963556515.1 Nudaria mundana | reverse complement strand
TTTTGTTTAAAGAAGAAATTAACCCTCTCTGTATTTCTAGTCGCTCACTTAGTAATGTGGTCGCACGGGTAGAATATTATTAGATCGTTTTATAATTCCCCTTTATTTTATTAGGTTATTACGTGGCAATATTAAAGTTATTGGGGTCAAGCCTATTGCCGTTACGCGGCTCTATACTAAATAAGTTAAAACGTGCGGAAAAAATTGTGTCACTAACAGTTCTATGCCGATCCCGCACAAAATTCAACTTTTTAACATAGCTCAACAAAATTTTAAAGATTTAGTTATATTTTTTTTTATTATTTAACGTAGATTGGAACCAGTCCATTGATACTTCCCTACTAATTCAGAGCAAAATCCTTCCAGGTTTGTAGTATACGATAAACCACGTTGTGCAATTATTTAAATACCTAATAACTTACAAGCAGGTATGGTTGCTGTTCTTGAGCAGACGGCGGGACCGCTGGAGCCGACGCTCGTGGAACCAGTATACAACATGTTAATATTCCCTATACAGTGTGTAACATTGATATGGGTCAGTATAGGAAAAGTGTGAAACTATAAGACATATGAAAATCTTTTCTTAGGAACCATGTCATCGATTTAAAAAAAAACAAATCACAGATTTAAAAAAATCTTGTACGCAGCTCAGTAATCGAACCGGGACTTTATGACAACACTATTTTTATTCAGATATCGATTGTGTAGGTCTTAAGTAGTAAATATTACTATGAAACAAGATGTCTAATATTAATATTTTAATATCTCATGTCTAATCATGTCATCATGTCTAATATTAATTATTGACTGCTTCGGTGGCGTGGTCGGTAGTGCATCGGCTTTCGACTCCGGAGTTTCGGGTTCGATTCCCGGGTCGAATCAAATATTTGTGTGATCCACAAATGTTTGTTTCGGAGTTTGGGTATTTTCTATGTATATTATGTATGTATTTAGAAATATATAAGTATGTTTATCAGTTGTCTAGATCCCATAGCACAAGCTTATAGCTTAGTTTGGGCTAGATGACGTTGTGTGAGAATGTCCAACAATATTTAAAAAAATTTGCATTGTTTTAACACAGTACTACATTTTTTTTCAATACAACGTTGAACTCGTTTCTGTGTGTAAAATTGTAAAAAAAACAAAGTTATTTTTGAACAGGGTGGCACCCTGTCACATGTAGACCTCAGTTTACAATCTTTAAAATAAAAATTTATGTAATTAAAAAAAAATTGAAATCTGAGTATGCAGTTTTTATTTTTACTAAAATCGGTGATGTATGCAGTATAAGAAAGTATATGTGATGTATGCATATGGATGAATGTTACACCATGTATAAAAGGAATAACATTCGTCAGCGACTGCCATCTCACTAAGATGACAGTCGCCTCTCGGAAAATATCGAAGGTCAACCGCATCGCACCTAACTGGGTTGGGAAAATATGTCGGAGAATGATGATGAATATTAATAAAATATACAATTAACATGTAAATTTTGGTATAATCATCCCCGGAGAGGCAGGCAGAGGTGCATTACACACCCATACTTTGCCAGTAATTTTGTTGGTCACATCAAGTCACATGTAATAACCTCCTTAACCGTAACCGCCTAACCGGGCACTATAAAATATCCATAATCACTCTGTAATTTAAACCACAATTCCAATGTTTAGAGACCACTAAATATCAGCAGTATGAGCTACACCATAGAGATATTATAAGAGTAGAGATGGTGTAATACAATTTTCCTATTAGACAAAGTGTGACTCTTCGCGGGTGTGGAGGAGTGGTGAGGAGGGGTATAAGGAACCTAAGTCCCGCCCACTTCTTTATTTTACATCTCGCGGTCAATAGCAAAACTACTTACTTCATTAAAATTGCAGTTTACTACATAACAATGGTAAGTAAAAATTTTTTTAAGAAAAAACTTTTTAGCATTAATTAATAGCATTAATTTTTTCGCAGAATCAAAAGGACAACAAAACGTCGACAATTGTTTCGCCTCTAAACGAGGCATTATCAAGACTGTCTCATAGAGAACAGCATCAGCTGTTCTCTCTGAGACAGTCTTGATAATGCCTCGTTTAGAGGCGAAACAATTGTCGACGTTTTGTTGTCCTTTTGATTCTGCGAAAAATTAATGCTATTAATTAATGCTAAAAAGTTTTTTCTTAAAAAAATTTTTACTTACCATTGTTTTGTCATGGATTTTCGCCAAGTAACGCCTGTTTCTATCCAATGTTTACTACATAGTTTTAACTATCTCACACTCGTAACAGGGACGTACTCAGATTTTTGGTACAAAGGAGTTTTATATTTTTTGAATTGCAAATATACCTATCTCAAACTGAACTGTCGAAATTTGCCGTAGGGGTTATATCCACGTCTAAAGTATAACAGGGCCCTATACGGGGCTCCCGCATGGGCGGGTAGATTGACGGCCAACAACGTGTCTATTTTAAATAGACCGTTGATAACCTTGGCTTCATTAAGTATGTGTTTCGCATCCATCGTGAGGTAACACCCTAGTGTCAACACTGCGAGGCCTCCGACGAAGACACTGCACTCCACACGTTGGTGGAGTTCTGACCGTGGGCGAGTTAGCGCCGGGACCTCATAGTGGGTCTGGGCGTGGATACTCTCTCGCTAGAGTCAATGCCTCAAGCCATGGTCTACAGCAGGAGTAGGTGGAACGCGGCCGTGTCCTTCGGCGAGCAGGTTATGCTCGCGAAGGAGGCGGCCGAGAGAGTGAGGAAACGTACCCTCCCCACTGAGTTCCGTAGTCAACGCCCAGGGCGCCGCAGACTTATTTACGCCCAGGACCAACGATACCTCCATGATCGGGGCCTGAGGACGGCGGGATAGCCACCCACCGTCATAACACTTTTCCCTTAAGCGCTCGGCAATGGACGTATGAGAGGCTGCGGCTTTTGGTCGCGGAATTAAAAATGGATGGTCTCAAAATATACTATTTTCTCGTTTTACATACGTACATATTTCGTTGCTGCTCCGCTCCTATCATTTTTAGCGTGATTTAATTTATGTTTGTCTATAACTTTGCTGACGTTACCTTATTACAAGTATGTGCCTGACCCAGTTCTTGAATTAAATTTAATATTTAGCTATACTTTGAATAATAATATTCAATTGTACAGCCCATTATGAAACAGTCGTAGGAAACTTGTGTTGTAAAATTATGAGTTTCTAATTGCGGCCCTGTATTTTTGAAGTTTTATGTTTATTGTTGCCAGTTGTCAATAGATGGCGACTTAGACGCGGACGGCTCTATAAAAATAACAGAGAAATATTTTTGCAATTAAAAATCACTAACGAGTTAACGTTGAACGAATTCCTGTATATTTAATTAGTATAAAATGTTAATAATAAAATATAAGTAGCTAAACAATGGTAAGTAAAATGTTTTTAAGAAAAAACCTTTTAAATTCATATAATAGCATTAATTTTTCGCAGAATCAAAAGGACAACAAAACGTCGACAATTGTTTCGCCTCTAAACGAGGCATTATCAAGACTGTCTCAGAGAGAACAGCCTCGTTTAGAGGCGAAACAATTGTCGACGTTTTGTTGTCCTTTTGATTCTGCGAAAAATTAATGCTATTATATGAATTTAAAAGGTTTTTTCTTAAAAACATTTTACTTACCATTGTTTTGTCATGGATTTTCGCCAAGTAACGCCTGTTTCTATCCAATATATAAGTAGCTATTTAAATTACGTGTTCGTGAAACAAAACGCCGCCATCTATCTTCGAGTAGTAATATATTTGAAGATGACAAAAAGGTCAAAGTGAGAGATTTTTCTAGAACAATTCTAAAAAAAATACAATTATGTAAGTAATTTTTACGCATGAAATGTGATGCGATTCTTAGCATCAGAACGTCTATCTGAATATTTTTTACATGATAGAACACAACACTTCATTTTTATCTTCTTTTATCCTTTTATTTCCACAAAAATTACTGAACTGTCACAGAATATACATGTACGAAAGCTGATAGTACACTGATAAGCCACGCCCACTTTTTGAAATCACGCGCAAATTTTATGACTCACTTAAAGATTGCACTGTGCACAGTTGCTTATGGCATGTCCTCTCTTATAATACGTCCATGAGCTACACAATGAATGTCCTAATTACTCCATCTAATTGATCTTTCGAGAATATTGACGACAGAAAATAAACCAAAAATTGTTTGGACGCAGAATGGAATATGTTCTAGACATCTAGAAGGTATAAATGCGTCTCAAAGTGAAAACCACATTGCAGTCAAGCAGATTGTAATCAAATCCAGACACAAGAAAAATGTATTGACACCACGTTTAGTGCAAAAACAATTATGTTATACAGTACCTAGAGATTTTAAATCCTGGGGCAAGCATAAAATAACAATTTAAAGATAATAATATGACGTTGGTTGCGACAGATTTCGTCTGAATATAAAATAACATCAATATACATAAATATAAACGAAAATCAATATATTATAATGTAAAACAACACCATGATGCTTAATAAACTCTGATAAGTTACATACTTACTAGTTGATTATATGGTAACAATATTCGATTCCATTACGGTAGTCATTAATCATGTGAAAACGTTTGGGTACCCACAGTGGCTTATGAATATGAAATTGAATTTATAAAATAAATAAAATCAAAAATTGGGGTTGTGACGTCATTCATACGGCTCGATAAGTGGTTATCTTTGCCCGGACTGCTTAATGAAATATTTAAAAAGATGTATTGTCAGTGTTTGACATTGACAAGTTATCATCTACAAAACAAACAACATTACCATCAACAGCCCTTCGCTAATATTTTGCTATTCATAAGCCACTGTGGATACCAGTGGCTTATGAATATGAAATTGAATATATTGTAAGTAGTCGTTTATTTGTGAAACTTTTAGGTATGGTATACATAAATTTGAATATGATTGTGAATTTTTAACCAAAAGGAAGCAAGCCAACTTTTTTTTTAATAATATTATTATAGATAGTCTTGGGGTGGACTTGAACCACCGGCTATTCCGTTTCCAGAAGGAACGGTCATACCAATAGACCAAGATAGGTATCTAATATTACATACATTATATATGGTCAATAATTATACATACATACTAGCGGACCCGACAGACGTTGTCCTGCAAAAAAAAAAAAGAACCAAATTGTGAATCTAAACCATTCTCGAATCCCCTTGAACACACAAAAAAAAATTCATCAACATCGGTCCAGCCGTTTAGGAGGAGTTCACAAGACATACACAAGTACAGTAAAATTATATATGCCTATAAAGATATTGGATGATTTATAATACAGTAATGACGAGTCAGATGGTATGTGGAACATTTCACCATTTACTAAATCATAATGGCTTAAGAATTTCGCATATAATAACACCAAGACGTTATTAACTTAAACGTTACAAGGTGATCATGACTATTAGTTCTGTTACTCAAGTTACTATTTATGTTTTACTGTGTACATGAAAAATATTGTCGCAAACCAAGACGCATTAAACAATGACTTTAAACATAATTTACCCCAACCAAAGCCAAATATTTGTATAGACGTTTCATACACCTTCATATAACAAGTCAAGTGGCCTTCGAGGAAAGTAATGAATAGGGGGTAAATCTGATATCGGTAAACAAGGCTGTATTATTTACTTATATCCAATATCCAATTGACAACATTTAAAATTTCTTAAATCATGGAAATAAAAAAACCGTTTCTTGAGTTTTCTATTCTGATTCCAAAACTGTTTTTTTTTTCATACTTTTTTGGGGCTTTATTTAGGAGAAAATAAATAAAATCAAAAATTGGGGCTGTGACGTCATTCATACGGCTCGATAAGTGGTTATCGTTGCCCGGACTGCTTAATGAAATATTTAAAAAGATGTATTGTCAGTGTTTGACATTGACAAGTTGTCATCTACAAAACAAACAACATTACCATCAACAGCCCTTCGCTAATATTTTGCTAGATTGAATTTAATTGAATCTGTAATTGAATTTAATCATAACAAGATGAATCCCAGCGAAGAGTACGTACCAATGAAGGAAACAAAATATTGCTTTGTTCCAACATGCAAAAACAATTCCCAAAAAGATAAAAACACGACGTGTTTTGTAGTAGGTACCTAGTTCAGCTAAATACGAGTGGTGTAAATCTCTAGGTGTTGGATGTCCCAAACGGGCGCTTTATATAATGTCAAGCACATCTTAATGTGAGTATTACCTGTATTACTATAACTTCATAGGTACAATGTTAGGGGCGGGGCCCCAAGTGATCTTTGTATACGTCCACGCCGTCCGCCCTGGACCCCAACCTGACCACCATAACGGAGTGGCAGGTTGGGTGACCGAACTTCAAAGATCCAGACTTGTGTGGCCAAAACGAAGTTATATTATTTGTAATGTCGGAGAAACCCGATACGGAGTTTGCTACCCCCGGCTCCGGCACTGCCCTCGCCAGGTCAGTGTCGGACCGAAACGACGACGCATCACACTCACGGACGCCGAACTTGCCCAGCGCTACGGAGGCTCGCGTTACGCTGCCAAGTCGCAGCGTGACGTCGACGCCTTCATGGTTTGATATGTCCATGGCTGCCGGGACTGACAGTGAGTCTACCTGTTTTGAGTACTGAGTTTACCTGAAGAGGGGCCGTCAGAAGAGCGCGCTGGTGAAGAAAACGCAGCCGGTGCCGAAGGACGGTCCGTCGACATCGGTGGTTTCCAGCGAATGTGAGGAGCCACCGGTCAAGGCGGTCCGAGTCCGGAAGTCCGGAAACGACACCAAGGGGCGGGCACCAAACCCCAGCATAACGGTGCCGTTCCTGCCCAGCGGTAGGGACAAAGAGGTGCCGGCCGCGCGAGGGCTGATGGGGGCTCTTGCCCGGATCGTTGACACCATGAAAGGCGGCAAAAACCTTCCGGGCAAGAAGAAGGTGGTGTCGGACGCCATTGCCGACGCTCACCTGTCCCTCGATGAGCTCCTCGCGCGGAGCATTTCCGAAGAGGAGACGAAGCTCAGAGACCAGGTAGCGAGCCTGGCTGCTGAGCTCGCCTCCTCCCGGAAGCAGACGGAGGCCCTGCGACAGGAGGTCGCCAACCTTACCATTTTAGTCAAGGGGCCTCCGGAAACCCAGAAGACCGGACCCTCACTGCCTCCACCGACGGCTAGACCGGCAGCCATGGCGACGCCCAGGAGTGCGCTCGGAGCGCCTCCTGCATCGCCGCCGCAGACTGCGCCGACACCGATGCAGATTCTGGCGGCGATTGAGAGGCGCCTGGCGGTCCTTGAAGACCGGTCATACCGCCCCCCGCGGGCACGACCTGCGTTGTCGTACGCGGCTGCCGCCAGCGGGGCTCTCGCTCCTGGGTCCAATTCAAATAGGTCTGCTGCCCGCCCAGCCCCGCCCATGTCCGATTCACCAGCAACTCGGACACCGGCTAAGCCGGCCACGACGGCAAAGCCGAGGAGAAAAGGGAGGCCTGGCGCCACCCCTGCTGCTCTCGCGTCCCATTCTGCTCCCGCTGCACATCCTTCCAGAGAGGAGGGATGGGAAGTAGCGGGAGCGAAAAAGAAAAAGAGGCGGAAGAAGGCCGCCAAAAAAGTGGCTGAAGCCGCCGCGACGAAGGCACCGAAGAGACCCCGCCCTCCTCGCTCAACCGCCGTCGTCCTGACGGTGACGACGATGGGTGCAGAGAAGGGAGTGGGGTACGCCGATGTTTTGAAGAAGGTCAAGGCATCGGTGGACCTTAAGGCCCTCGAGATACCGGGGGGGCTCCGGTGCAAGACTACTCGCACCGGGGCTCGCCTACTCGAGCTCTCCGGCGCCTCCAGCGGCCCCAAAGCTGACGCCCTAGCGGCTAAGCTGAGGGACACGCTGGACCCAGAAGCCGTCCGCGTCTCCAGACCCACCAAATGCGCTGCATTGCGCATCTCGGGCCTGGATGACGCGGCCACGACGGAGGAGGTTATTTCCGCCGTCGTGGAGGCGGGCGGCTGTCCCCATGACCAGGTGAAGACTGGAGAGATCTCCTTCAGCCCCACCGGTCATGGAACGACAGTTGTCCAGTGCCCCGTCGCGGCGGCACTTAAAATTGCGGACGGACGGAGCCTCCTTATAGGGGGCTTCCTCAGGGCGCAGGTGCACCTCCTGCGTGCCCGGGAAACCAGGTGTTTTCCTCGTCCGTCCGCTGGGAGCAGCGGGGGTGCCGCTACTGCGCGGCCAGATTCGCGGAGGGATGCTGATATGGACGTCCATTAATGGACACCCATATCCGCATCCTACAGGCGAACTTGAACCACTGCCGCGCTGCTCAGGATCTTCTGTACCAGAGCATCGCGCAGTGGTCCGTAGACCTGGTCGTGGTCGCCGAGCCGTACTATGCCCACCCGGGAAGCCTGGTGGCGCAAGACGGCTTCGCCTGCATCTTTGGGGGGTCCGCCGCAAACACCTCGCGGCTTGCAATTATTGCAAACGGCCGAGGCTGCGTTGCGGCGGAATATGAAGGGGTGGCAGTCGTGGCCGCATACATCTCGCCGAACAACATTAACGACGCTCAGTATGAGCTATGGCTCACTGAGCTCGACGTCGTCTTCACTGCGTGTCGTCCTCACCCTGTCCTTCTCCTGGGAGACTTTAACGCCTGGTCTACGGCGTGGGGCTCTCGGGTAACCAATGGCAGGGGGAGATTACTTGAGGACTGGGCCACTACACGTGGACTAGAGCTCCTCAACCGGGGGAATGTTGCCACCTTTTGGCGGTCGGGGGTCAGCTCGGTCGTGGACTTAACGTTCGCGACCCCTGCCCTCGCCCGCCGTATTATGGGCTGGTGCGTGGAGGAGGGTGTGGAGACGCACTCGGACCACCGATACATCCGGTTCGAGGTCGTCCCCCCACCTAACCTTCCACAGCCGGTACCGAATCCCCCGAAACCGCGTTGGGCGCTCAAGAGTTTAGACCGGGAGGCTCTCCTGGAGGCATCCATCGTGCAGGCCTGGATTCCAGCGCCGGACAGGCCTGTTGACGTGGATGCCGAGGCAGAGTGGTTCAGGAGAGCCATGTCGCAAATCTGCGATGCGGCGATGCCTAGGGTTACACCCGGGCCGGCCAGGAAGCAGGTGTACTGGTGGTCGTCGGAGATTGCACAGCTGCGTGCAGCATGCGTCTCCGCCCGCCGCCAGTACACCAGGTTTCGCCGGAGGCATCGTCGACCAGACGACGCGGCAGCCCGGGAGGCGGAGCTATATGCGTCCTACAGAGAGGCTAAGGGCACCCTCCAGAAAGCGATCACGCGGGCTAAGACGACAGCACGCACCTCGGCGCGGGCCACCTCCAGGATCCAGCATAAATGTAGGGAGCGTTAGCATCGGCATCGAGCCCTCCATGAAGTATCTGGGGCTCGTACTCGATGGCCGGTGGAACTTCGGACCACATTTCCGAAGTTTGGTCCCCAAAGTGACGGGGGCAGCAGCCGCGCTTTCGCGACTGATGCCTAACTTAAAGGGACCCAACGCTTCCTGCAGGAGACTGTACCTGGGGATCGTGCGGAGTATGGCCGTATACGGGGCTCCCGTATGGGCGGCGAGACTGACGGCCAACAACGCTGCGATATTGCGCTGCTATACAGATCGTTGAGGACCTTGGCCGTCAGGACAATAAGAGGGTACCGCACGATCTCTCTAGAGGCTGCATGTCTCCTAGCCGCGACCCCTCCATGGGAGATGGAAGCGAGAGCCCTTGCGTCGTCAGGCCCAGCGGTCCCATCTCCGCCAGGATCTCATGGAGACATGGAAGGTGCGACTTGAGCAACCTAAGTGGGGAACCACCACCATCGCGGCGGTGAGACCGATCATGGAGGACTGGCTGCAGAGGCGGCACGGTGGCCTCACGTACCGTGCGACACAGATCATCACCGGGCACGGAAACTTTGGTGGGTATCTGTTTCGCATGCATCGTGAGGTCACACCCGCGTGTCAACACTGCGAGGCTTCCGGCGAAGACACGGCATTCCACACGTTGGTGGAATGCTCAGCGTGGGCAAGTCAGCGCCGGGACCTCGTTGTGGGCCTGGGCGTGGATACTCTCTCACTGGAGACCATGCTACGAGCCATGGTCTCTAGCGAGAGCCAGTGGAACGCGGCCGTTTCCTTCTGCGAGCAGGTTATGCTCGTGAAGGAGACGGCCGGAAGGGCGAGGGAGCGTACCCTCCCCGCTGAGTTCCGAAGTCTGCGGCGAGGGCGCCGCATACGTGACTACGCCCAGGACCATCGACCTCCATGATCGCGGCCTGAGGACGATGGATTAGCAACCCACCGTCCTTATAGAAGCAGGCTAGAAGGACTGCGTGATGTGGGGCTTCACCCCATGCACGCCTTCACTCACCGACGCGGGATAAAACCCGACCCTAGAGATGCGGGGTAACACCCGACCACCAGGCAGTGGCCACTCAAGTGACCAAGGTCCGCCGGGTGCCACTGGGAATTCTTTCAGTATCTACCGGAGGCACTCGGCAATGGACGTAGGTGCGGCCGCAGCCACAAGCCGCGGATTAAAAAAAAAAAAAAAAAAGGTACAATGTTATTTTGTTAGGATTGTTAGTCATACATTGATTCAGTTGTGATTAAAACGAATAGTAAGATAATACAATACCTACATAATTATTCCCCAACTTAGTTTTCAGTTAGAAAACAAAAACGAAATATGAATTGCAAATGATATAAATAATATATTTTTTTTTTATATATTTAGGTCGACAAATTGACGCCACCCGCCTGATGGTAAGCTGTGGCGACGTCTGGCGATTGTGGGCAACTCTCACAGTACACAGGAATACTATAGAGAGTGACCCTCAACTTGACGACCCAGTAATGTGCCTCTTCACGCTTCGCTTAAAGAACCCAGGGTTATATGTTGGAGGAAACACGTGCGCGGGCAGGGCGTTCCAAGCCACCATCGTTCGGCAGAGAAACGAACGTTTAAAACGCTCAGTTCTCGCGAAGACGGTTTCCACGGTACGAGAGTGACATATCTGCCCGGCACGCGTTGTTCGGGATCGGAAGGGAGAGGGTGGGATCAGATTGAAGAGCTCTTTAGAACACTCACCGTGGTAAATACGGTAGAACGCGGCCAAGGAAGCAATTATTCGACGCTGGGCTAGCGGCTCAAGGCTTCCCGTTACCTCCGGACAATCTATAATGCGAACAGCGCGTCGCTGCATAGCGTCGAGTGCGTCCAGCAAATACTTCGCGGAGCCGTCCCAGAGGTGAGAGCAGTATTCGACACAGGATCTAATCTGCGTTTTGTACAGCAGACACCTCTGGTGCGGTGTACAGAATCGCTTTACCTTGTTCAGTATTCCTAGTTTCCGCGAAGCTAGCCCAATACATCTCTCAATGTATTTAGTGTTATTGAGCTCTCGACGTACGTCTATGCCAAGGATGTCTAGATTATCCTTCATTGGTAATGTTGCATTCTGAAGAGTGGGTAGGGGAAGGAAAGGGGATTTTTTCGCTGTAAATGCACACGCCTGTGTTTTGCGGGCATTGAACTCGACCAAGTTCTCGACACCCCATTGGGAGATACTGTCGAGGTTACGGTCGAGATCAGCCACGAGTCGTTGTCTCTCCTCCTCAATCTCAGATCGCCCCGCCGTCGGACGAACCGAGTAACTCCCGTGCAGTGTGCTGTCATCTGCATAGCAATAAATGTTCCCGAGGGATAGCATATCATTGATATGCAGAAGAAAGAGAGTTGGTGATAGTAGGGACCCCTGCGGTACCCCGGCATTCACTTGCAAGAAGCGAGAAGCCTGGCCATCGCAGAGGACCCGCACTCGGCGCTCGTTTAAAAAACTGGCAATCCAGCTGCACAGTTGAGGAGGTAGACCATATGCCGGAAGCTTGGAAAGGAGCGAAGCATGCCAGACCCTATCGAAAGCTTTGGCGATGTCCAGGCTAATAGCCAAGGACTCGCCCCCCCCCCCCCCCCCCCCCATACATGCGTGACGAATGCCAGGAGATCACCCGTTGATCGTTTTGGCCTGAAGCCATATTGCCGATCATTGATTAGCGAGTGATCCTCCAGGTATCGCATGAGCTGCTTATTGATAAGGAGCTCAAGCACCTTGCAAATGACTGAGGTGACAGCTATGCCAATAAGCATTTTACCCTGCTTGTCAAAAATATTAGAGAAGGTGGTTGCATCACAACTTAGAGGCTACCTGGAAGCGCGAGATATATTACCTGATGGGCAGTCGGGCTTTAGAAAGAACCGTGGTACAGCCACTGCTATTTTAGACGTTACTGATAATATACTAGCAGCTCAAGACCAAGGCAGAGCTACGATTCTGGTATTATTGGACTTTTCTAGGGCGTTTCATGGGCTGCACGTTTCTCTCTTACTTTCTAAATTAGCGTATTATGACAGTAACACAATACAGTGGTTTCATTCTTACTTAAATGGTCGGACACAGTTCGTGGAGACCCAGAAAAGTGACGGATCTACGCTGTGTTCTTCTGTAGAAACAGTAGATAGAGGCGTGCCGCAGGGGTCTGTTTTGGGACCCTTGTTGTTCTTACTTTATAGTGCTGACATTGTTCAGGTTATAAAACATTGCCAATTCCACATATACGCGGATGATGTACAAATTTATTTCTCCTTCAAGGCTGCTGACGTCGACGAAGCCCTAAGTAAGGTAAACGAGGACCTGAGTAGCATTTGTCGATGGGCCCGTCAAAATACTCTCGTACTGAATGGGAGTAAGACTAAGTATTTAATATTAGGCTCCAAAGACCAATTGACTCGGGTGGGTGATCTAAATCCCTTAATTTATGTCGATAACATCCTAATTGAACGTGTAAATCAGGCTAAAAACTTAGGCTTAATCATGGACGAGAAACTGAGGTTCGAACGTCATGTGGCAGAATGTGTGAGGAACTGTTTGTATAGGTTGAAACTGCTATACAGAATACGAACTTACCTCAGTGTTGAACTCCGTGAGAAGTTGCTTGACACCTTAGTACTATCCAAATTCAATTACATGGATGTAGTCTACGGCCCGCGGCTACTGGCTAAAACGGCCAATTTGATTCAAAGAGTGCAAAATGCGTGCGCACGCTTTTGTTACAATATACCTCCAAGAAGCCATGTAACGCCATATCTAAATAATAATAACAAACTTAAAATGAAGTACAGGAGGGAGTTACACCTGGCAACTGTTCTATTTCGAATTATAAAGACAAGAAAACCTTTTTACCTGTACTCTAAACTGAGATGGCTCAATCAAGCATAAAACTGCGGCATTTCAGGGTAGTTTTAGATATCGAGCGAGTAAAATATGGAATAATATTCCTCCGCCTCTTAGAAGTCTTACTGGCGTGCATGGCTTCCGAGTTAGGTACAGAAATATCCTACTTAATCTCCAAAAATCAAGTTGATACGGGGTTTTTGTCCCGTAGGGCCTGTAGGTCTTTCGGAGGCCGCGTTGTCTGTTTTCGCCCTTGGCTGTTTGTGTTCGGTGTGTCTGTGTGTGTGTGTTAATATAATAATATAATGAAAACGGCAGATACGGGTTAACTTTGGGAGCGAATAATGTTTTGTTAAATTTGTTATTAGTTAAATTATTGATATCTAGAAAAATGTACAACTGAAGCTAAATTATTAATTGTATACATTAGTACTTCCATAATGGTTGTAAAGGGATCGTGCTATTTACTTACCTAAATGTGTGACGTTATTTTCTTTTTTGCTGGTTTGTATTGTGCGCGTGTGTATCCACGAACATGCAAATGTACATAGTGACGTATTGTTTTTTAGAAGTACAGTAAGCTACCTGGTTTGGTTGGGCTACAGTTGAAAACCAGCGCTGCAGATTTCACCTAATCTGCAGCATTAGCTGAACTGCGGCCTTTTAAACACACACTCCATAATGACATAATTATTATAGATTTTTGTTTATGTGTGCTGTCTCGTCGCGGCCGCGCTCAGTCTGAGTCTGCTGCGCCTGCAGTGCTCAACCAATGTTTTTGTTGTTTTGTACCTATGGGTCACTGCACCCGCACAATGCAGTCTGGGTGCGTATGCGGCGCACGGCTTTGATTTATAAATTATATTTTTTTTTTCTCCATTAAGTAGGTAGGGTGTGTGGTTTAATAAACTTTTTTTCTTTCTTTCTTTCTATGGGTCGATAGTTGCCTGGATCGGAGCGATCCCCTTTCTTGGGGATCGGTTGTACGTTCGCCTCTTTCCAGACCTCCGGCACGAGCCCTGTAGAGTATGACAGGTGGTACAGACGCGTTAGTACTGGAGACAACTCAGCAGCACATTTTCGTAACACCACCGCCGGAATGCCGTCAGGGCCACTGGCTTTCCGCGTGTCGAGCGACCGCAGCACTGCCCGTACATCACATTGCCTGATAACAATATCAGGCATAGTGTGGTGTGGCCACAGTTGGCGATGGCGGGGGGCTGCAGGCCACGGTCATCGACGCGGGAATTAGCCGCAAAGAGGTCTGCGAGCATGTCCGCCTTCTCTTGGGCTTTGTGGGCAAGTGATCCATCAGGAAAACGCAGTGGTGGCAGCGAGGGTAGGCAAAAATTTGACTGTACGGCTTTGGCCAGTTGCCAGTATCCACGGCTGCCCGTGGGGTGGGATGTGAGCTCCTGACCAAGCCGCGCGACGCGCTGGGCATCCACTCTCTTGAAGGCCCTCTTGCTGGACCTAGTGGCCCTATTGTACGCTGCTTTGAGGCGGTTCACATTCGGGTTACATGCCGCCCGAGCCCTGACCCAGGCGCGATACGCCGACTGTTTTTTCTGGACAGCCTCGGCACATTCACGCCCGAACCAGGGGCGAGCTTTGCGGATGCTGGCGACATCAGTGAAAGGGATATAATATTCTATCCCTAGACTGATCTCGCCAGCAACGGCAGCAGCGCTATCCGAAGGCGCCTTCCCTACAAAGCAGCGTTGGCTCCACGGGACGGACGCAAAGTAATCGCGGAGACCGTCCCAGTCTGCCGACGAGTAGTGCCATAGTCGTCGAGTCATTTGCTTAGCACGAGCAGGCGGTGGCACTTGGAAGCTGGCGTGCACCACACAGTGGTCGGAAGTGCCCAGTGGGGCGCGTACCGACACACTGTACTCGGCTGGGCGACTCGTCAGCAGTAGATCCAGCAAGGCGGGCGTGTGGTCTGACCTGTCAGGTATCCGGGTGATCCCCTGTACCATCTGGGTCAGCCCGTGGGAGAGAGCGAATGCATGGGCGGATCGTGCCGCATGATCGGTCCTAAGGGACCCCAGCCACTCAATGTGATGACCGTTAAAGTCCCCCAGGAAAACCAGGTCAGCGTTCGGGAACCGCAACTGCGCATCGTCAGCCATTTCGCTGAGGTATTCGAAAAGCCTTGGTGTCCCAGTGTCCCCTGTGTGGGAGCGGTAGACGCACACGTAGATCTGGCTCATAGAGCCACGTGCAGCCAAAGGACGGAGTAGGAGGGGTTCTCTAGACAGCGCAACCGGCGGCAGCAGACATCCGCCCTAACGAACACGCACACTCCGGCTTTGTCGCGGAATTGTTCCTCAATGACATAACCCGGGTAACTGAGGTAAGACATGTCGTCAGGGCGGCGTATCTGTGTCTCCGTAAAGAACATCACCGAAGACCGTGCCGTCTCTAGGTGATGGTGGACGGTATCAAGGTTCGCATGGAGTCCGCGGATATTCGCGAACTCCACCTCAAAAGTAATCCACTTTGTGGGGTTCCTAGAGGCCGCTGTGTACCGTTTATAACTTTGTTGCACTGTCATGATGAGATATAGGGAAGCGTGAAGACAGGGCGTCATTTGGTGCGGCAGTAAGTGACAAAGTGCCGCTACCCCACACCGGTTACCACCCGGAGCGGCGACCCCACATCAGGATTATGCGCAACATGTGGGGCAGCCTCCTGGGGTGGTTGGTCCCAGGCGGGCCCCATGACTATGTTGCGGGCGGCCGCGGCAACGCCGTTGCTAAGGGTCTCCCTGGCCGGCGAATCGACCCACACCACCCATACTAGACTCCGCTTCGCCCCCACTGGACCCCTGCCTGCCGCACCATACATCGCCCTGGGCCCGGCAGTGCAGCTGCCGAACCCCTAACGCAACCCAGCCTGGGCTGGGTTACTTGGGGGGCTTTAGCACAGCTGCACGGTGGTACCCCCCCGGACCAACACTGTTGTACCACCTGGTATCCACGTAGGGGCCGAAGCCACCACATGGGTACCGTAATATACGAACCTCGTCCGTTAATCAGCAGGTGCGCCACTAGCAGGTGAGGTCGCTGGGGCACGATATATGTAAGAAGGGCCCCTTTTCACCCAAAATATAGGAGTATGTATTAGTTTGTATTATATTAGTAAGTAATAAGAATAGTTTGACCTACAATGTCCTCATTAGCATGGACATAACCCCAAGGTATAGGTACACCACCAGTCTCATTGAACGGGTTGCCATACTTTTATTGTTGGTCAATGAGACTGGCCAAAGATAAAACTCCTTATAGCAAAACCATCTCTCGATTGTAGCTCCTCATAGCAATAATTTTATTGTATAACGCATAGATTGCCTATAACTATAAGCTGACTTAAGTTTTATCACAATTTTATAAACAGTAGGTACACAGCGCTTATAAAATATGTATAAATTCACAAGCATAGTTTTTATATGTATACCAGATGAATAAATCTATTGCAGCAGACTACCTTAGCCCTATTGTCTTGATTAATAATAATTTGAAGATTAATAATTTGTTTCAGTTAAAAGATGTTGAAAATTATTTATATTGGACCACTATGAAGGCTAAGCCTAAGCTAAGGTCTATACTACCAGCATCTCTAGTACAACACACAAGTGGACCTGAGCCTAGTACATCATCATCTTCATCTTTTCCTGTGAAACTGGATTATGAAAATCCTAATAGATTCAATAAAGCCATACAAGTGAAACCTAAGACAGCAGATAGAACTACATATTGTTGTATTTCTTCTTACAAAAAGAGAAAGTCTAATGTAGAAGATGCATTTATAAATGAAATTATACCCGATGAAGAAGCTTTACCTTCAACACAAGGAAGTACTACAACTGTTACCTCTTGGGGATATGTCAGAACAATCTGAAATGTTTGAAGTAGAGAAACAAAAGACCACAAATAAAAGTTTTATGTTAGATTTAATAGCACGCAGGCCACAAGATTACATAGGATTGACAAAAACCTATTATTGGGTCATTAGCTTTTTAGAATCCAAGTTGGAAGGAGTAAAGGCCAACGATATAATCATAACACTATATAAAATCAAAAATAATGTTCCTTTTATTCAATATGTTTGGCAAAGTGGTGACACCACATTGTGGAGATTATTTTACAAAACTTTGTGCGCTGGCTAAGTTTTTCAACCAATTTATTTTTTGTCCTACATTATTAACTGTTAAAAGGAATTTACCAACTTGTTTTAGAACAAGTAAGGAGTACACAAATATTTTCTGTATTATTGATTGTTTTGAGATTGAAATAGAAAAACCAGGAGATCCTATAAATCAGTCTCTAACATGGTCGCAATATAAAAATGCCAATACATTAAAAAGTATTTAGTGGCTACCACACCTGATGGTTTTAATAATTTTGTGTCAACTGGCTTTGGTGGCCGTATTTCAGACATTAGACTAGTGGAAGTTAGTGGTTTTTTAGATGTGCTGCCGTCTGGTTGTACGGTATTGGCAGACAGAGGATTTAAGCACATTGAATCCATACTCAGTACAAAAAATATAAAGCTTTTGCGGCCTCCTAGTGTCGTAAAAGATGTTAAACTGACAAAACAAGACGCTATCAAAAGTGATTGCTAATCTACGTATGTAGAAAGAGTAATCAGAAGAATAAGGTTATTTAAAATGTTAAAACATCATGCCGTTATTAATAACAAGTTAGTACAACATACGGATGAGATAGTTATTATTGCATGTGTTTTAATTAATTTACAAAAGTCGATTATAAATAACGAATATACATATGTATTTTTATTTTGCACTATCTAAAATTGTTTGATGTAAATAATTTTCCCAGAAGTCTTCAGCAGAAATTAATATTTTCTTGACATAGTCTAGTCTACATCATAATGCACCCAATATATGTGTAACACCTTTGACAGCTCAAAAGTAGGGTAGGGTCAGCTATACAAAAGAGGCCTTTTAACTTATTTGCACCATAATTTTAGCTTTAAATCTTTCTGCAGTTGTCCATCTTTTATATGGTTTTTTTATTGATCTATCACTTATGAGACATTTCACCTCCACAACAAAGTTATCAGTCAGGGGACACACCTATGATGGGTGATATTAAAATCAATCCAGTCCTCTCTATGCTACCAAACTCACTTTCAAGCTCTTTAAGCACTCTTTGTTCCAAAAGCTTGCGTCTTTTAATTGCACATGTCTCAGGCACTTTGTATCCTCCCAAAATACTCTGAACTAAAGCGCCATTAGCTGTTTTACAATGAATGGCTTCATATATTTTGGAACCAGTCACTCTTCCTTGGCGCATAGCATGCCATAACTTTGAATTTGCTCGTTCGTTTGTGTGGCAATTACATTTCTTATTTCAGCGGTCAAAATATTTTTTTGCAAATAACTTAAATCCAGAACAAGTTAAGTTATTCTTAGTTTCAACTATGTATTTTAACATTAAATTGAAAATGGTGAGATCTTGTAAATTAGGCTTGTTATGATCTTGGCTTTGTCTTAAAATAAGGCCTTTACACATGTTTCGCTGAGTACATTCTGCTAAGAACATGGACAACGAAGGGATGTTCACATTAGTAGGTCTGGTCTTTTTTGGTATGCCCATGTTCTTAGCCATAACATGCTTCTTGTCACTTATAGCCCCAGCTAACTTTGGTTTATTCCAGTAACAAAGTGGATGTAACTGACGGTTCATCAGAACACTTAATGAGCCACATAGCGAAACAGATGGCATGTTTGCATCCACCTGCAGATGACGCACAGTCGTTGCACTCCACTTTGACAATTTTATTTAAAGTTTCGTCAATAGTAGGTAGCACTTACAATGTACAACTTCCCCTTAATTTTGTGTTCGGGTGTTACTCGGTACTTAACGTTACACAACGTCCCTTCTCGCTGAACTTCTACGTATCCCACCGCGGTATCAACGTAAGCTTCACGTGATGCCAACAACGCCTTAGCACTTCGAGTTTCCACAACATTATAACAGTCGCTTTCGTGCATGTACTCCAATAACATAAAATAATCTGCTTTAGGTAGATTTCTGCCGTCTGCAATACGAAACCCCTCGGACACTTTCATGGTTCGAAAAATTAAACAGAAAATAAACTGATAGAATAAGTCCATGGGCCAAATTAGCAAATATCTGTTTTTGTTATGATTTACTTAGATAAATAATGAAATGTCAAAACTGACGATCATCTGACTTCACATATGGCCACCGATCATAATTTCGACCCACAGTTAAAATCTCCTACGTTATTAGCTTTACTCACTGGTCATTGGCAAGTTGCTGCAAGTGCATGCAGAGGCCATAACAAAGAATTGAATTGACTTCACATATATTTTTTAAACTTAGCAACTAGCAAAAGCAACTATCCTATTCAACCGTATGAATGACGTCACATGGCACTTTTTGAAATAATATGATATTGAAAGTTAAAAAGTTGAATGAAAATTAATATATTGCGGAAAAATAAAAAAATATGGGTCTCGTAATTTTAGATTTACTTTCAATTGCGTTAATAATATAATCATGTTGAAGTTTTGAAATGTTGTCAATTATCCCCAATTTTATATAAAAGGCTGGAATAATAGAAGGTGTAAGTTACCAGACGTTTCGACATATTTAGGTAAGTATATATGAAATGTATCTTAGAAAGTTATGAACTCTATAGCTTGAATCAGTCCTCATTATTAGTTAACGAGTGTATGGATAAATTACACAGTTGGAAGCTAATGTGATATGTATGTGGAAGGACATAAAATTATAAGCCATTGATAATTTATTATGTACATAATATATGTCCTTTCATTTCGAATCACTTCAATATATATATATATATATATATATATATATATATATATATATATATATAATACGCCAGTGAAGCCGCTTCTCCTCCTAAACTAAGAGTCACACAGTCAAGTGTGGCACACCGCTGGAAAGGTCGTGGTCTCAAGTGGTGCGATAAGATTAGAAATTTGACAAAAAAAAAAAAAAAATATTACTTGCGCAGTTTGCGCTAAGGGTTGCTAGTTATATAAATATCCTTCCAGTCTAGACAGCCGCCGCGCGGGCCAGGGCGTCTGTCTGTATTTGTAAACAATACAATCAAAAAGTACATACTATAGCGTTTCCAACTTACCCTTAGTTCCAACGATGTCCATATGGAGATGTGCTAAGCCTGTCGCAATAGACAAGGCCATGCTTATCAGCATATTTGAATCTATGGTGTGATTGCAGAGAAAGTCATACAGCGATCCGAGCTCGTGAAAATCCGTAATCAACCACAACTGGGTCCACGTGCCGTTATCTGTTACAATTAAATAGTAGTCAATCACCCATCGGATGGTTTCTGAATTCAGAATTTTGGGTTGAGCATTTGTTGAAAACGTAAAATTTCAAAATAAAAAAAAATACATTTTACATGCTCAATAGATACTCAACTAGACATTCTCAATTTAGAAACCAGCTGTTAGACATGTTATCTCATAACTTTCAACGGGTTCAACATAAGTATGTTCAGAGAAGGAAAACTCGTCACAAAACTCTATACCAACAGTCTGACCAGCGAGGTATATGTGAGCTGAATTCCCCCTCTTTGGGCGTCAAATGGGCTGAGATGATAAATGGGTTCAACAACGGCCATAGCGATTAGGGCTTGCAACTGGTGTCCGCTAAATGGTGGATGTAGACTAAATATACACCAACGCGTCAGCATCTTTATCTATTTGAAACTAATGTGATATGACTTCCAGTAGCTTTGAATATTCGTTTCATAAGCTCCGCCGGGCGTCCCACCCGCTAATATCACCGAAGAACGAACCGCATAACGGAGAGAGTAAAAATCTAAAATACTATATAGATTGAAAGTTCTTTACGTAGGTACGATTACCAAGTATTTATTTTCTCTTTTAGCGACAACATACATACACATTTGGCACGGCAACACACGTTTCATCTCATCTCAAAATACCTACCTATTTATTTTTAGATATCGCGCCCACAAGATCATTGTCAGTTGGCTACGGTTTTCACCGGCGACGCGACGGAGGGCCCAATTCCCTTAACTGTCAGAATATATTTATTGAGTCAAGTTTTTTGACTTTTGGTCATAAACGGTCACTTATCAAAATTTCAATTTTAAACCATTTTGAAGTTAGGTACATTTCAAACCAAACGGGTCAAAAATGCAAAACCTAATAACAACGTCACTCGCCCCCGTTAACGCGTATGGTTGTTATTTATGCGATTGTCGTGAGTCGAATATTGTCGAATATTATATTAATCAGTTAACGTAAGAAAAATAAAATGTATTTTGTTAAAGATGAGCTCTTTCCTTTAGTTTGCCGTATGTCATTACCTCCCAGAATAATATCCTTAATAGCAAATGTATTTTTTTCTAAATCAACGGGTTCGATTCCCAGCTAGGATTATTGGTTTTCCAAAAATCTAATGATGAGGTTTTAAGTTTCATCATAATCGGGCTCGTGACTCCTTTCAGCATTTTTCGCTATTCCTTATAGTTTCGGATTTGGCCATCCAAGCCCTTCTCAGAAATTCACCTGTATACTTGGTATTTTTTTTTCAGAATTTTAGAATAGCTCACCTGTATGGTAATGATATGTTTATTACTTACGCGTGTCGATACAAAAGTTAAACTAACGAAAATTTATTATTTCTTACGGGTGTTATTATAATATTAATTTTATGCTATATGTATGGGAGCCCCCTTAAATATTTATTTTATTCAGTTTTTAGTATTCGTTGTTACAGCGGGAACATAAATACATACATCAACTGTGATAATTTCAACTGTCTAACTATCACGGTACGGCCTGGTGGCTGACGGACAAACAGCGAAGTCTTAGTGATAGGGCTCCGCTTAACCCTTCGGGTATTGAACACTAAAAAGGTTGTGGTATGTAGAGATTGCCCAGGTATGCCCTTAATGGACGTAAATTATAATCTCCACGAGTTCAATTCCTATATTATCATTGCTAATGTTGGAAGCACTTTTTTTGTTGTTGTCGAAACTAATAAATATTCTTCACACATGATGGTTACGTACGACTGACTAGTGGTAAACATATTGTGTATTATCCTAAGTGCCTACATATCGAGTGCAAACAATACGAGGCCTCATTTCCGATGATCGAATATCAACCTTTAAGTTGTGTTCTTGGAATGTACAAAGATCCTATTCCACAACAATTGGCGAGTCAAGTGGTCAGCGATAGTTGGATTATCGGCCCGAATGTAAACATAATATAATGCTATTTTTATTGAGGGACTTGCGGCAGTGGTAACCGACTAGGTTAAAATATTGCAAACGTTAAGGATGGGTGACCATTTGTTAAAACATAGAGGCTCCTCCATGTCTCGGAGAGCATGTTTAGCCGCTCGGTCCCGCATATCATACGAACATCTATTACTTTACGGGTATTTAGGAGTCCTGAAACAATCCGACTGGTCTAACTACAGAACTTCAATATCGCTCATGTGTTGTGAACGGTCAGATGGCAGTCGCTCCACGGAAAATATCGAAGTTGTGTTGGCAAAAGGCTTGGTGGATGATGATAATCCTATTATATAGTAAGCTTGAAGGTTATGTTTGAAAAGAATAACAACTCTATTTAAGATGCAACATATTTCATCTCATGCACACTTTATTATTATGTAGGTACATATGAATTACAAATTAGATTCTGCAAGGTGATATCATTCTATGAATCCGTGAATTGTTTTCTAACCAAAATGGCATCCGGCAAGCACAAACTTCAAATGTTTACGGCGACGACGTTAGATAGATGTTATGGTTTGGCCACGTGTTCGCCCCAACTCAGCCGCGTGGAACATTTTAACCCCACTAGTCCGAATAAAAAGTACCCTATGTGCTAATCAGGACAGAGGGGACTCAGATCCGAATCCATCCAAATTCAAGCATTATAGCATCAACACGCATACAATAAATATTATAAGTATTGAAAACATTGTGCCGGAATTTATCACCGCCTAAACAATGTAAGTAATACAGCCCGATGTTGGGTACCTAAACTACTTTGTAAATTTCAGTATCTTATAGAATACCTTTGTTGTCAGCAGCAATAAATCCTAGAACGTTCTCATGGCGCAACATGACGGTTTGGTAAATTTCAGCCTCACGGAACCAAGAGGCTTCCTCGCGAGAAGAAAATATCTTGATGGCCACATTCTCGCCACGCCAACGTCCACGCCACACTTCTCCAAAGCGACCTTTCCCAATAATGTCAGACAATTGAATCTGGCGCGCTATAGAACGCTGCACAAGGAGAGGAAGTCCTGAAAATTCATTACATTTTAGCTAATTGACAATTAATATATGTGTAAGAGGAAACAAGTTTAAGTTAATAGGAGGAAAGAACTACAACGTCGTATTGCGCAAGTAATTTTAGCTTGAACCGAGCCAAGCCTTATGTCAATTCTTGTCTTTGATTATAATAGTAAAGAACTAGTTGGAATTCAAGGATACATTTATAAAAGTAGATTCTACGACGTCAAGCTAACTATTGGTCGGTTCTTTCTACATATACTGAAGACAGTGCGTATTTATACGTGACTGGCAAACTGAGATGTATTAATGTATTTTACCAAATACACAAATACGGTCGGTATTTGTGTATGTATTGCAATAGCAGGTCGGTATTTTTAGTTATTCTCTGCTTATTAAGTCGTTAACTGATGACAGAATCCCCGGATTACGTGGGGTAAACTAAGTGACTGGCGAAACTTAGGCGTTATAAGCACCTCTGTCTACACCTTCGGGGATAAAGATGTGATTTGTGTCTGTGTGTCTGTAATTTTTATTTCGCGATTGATAAGAAGCACATCCGTCTGAACTTTAGTGTGACCGAACGAAGTGACGATAAAATAAACCTGTATAATTGGAGCAAAACATGGATGGGACATAACTTTAAACCTAATATACGTTAATAAATTAGTTAGTCAATGACTGATCCAACTTACCGGAACCAGATCCAGAGTTGCTGATATCTATCATATCTTTTATAGTAGTCTTAACCATGGGGTGTCTCATGTCAGAGTCGTCAGGGGTGAATGGAGTTCTTGAGGACGTTCTCTTGAGACCCTTACTTTCTTTGTGAGAACGTTTTGCCCACCAGAAACTGATTGCCCCACATATCCCCAAAACCATCAAGCCTATCGCCCATGGCATTATCTTCCACGTTGCTGCTGTAGATCCCATCTCTTTATTCAGAATCTCTAATTTAATAATAAAATGTCGATAAAATGATAGGACACTTAAAAAACATGACTTTATTCGCACAAATTTCTATAAAAGCCAACCTTAGGATATGATTCTAAATATTGCATACTTCACTTTCGTAATCAATTCGTTATGAATTATGGTTTGTACCTATACCACCACCACTGTTCTAATGATGATCTCTAGCCGTGATATAAGGATATATCTTGTACACTTAATTTTAGGACATCAAAGTTGCATGCTTTTGCATTTTGGACTGGTTTTTGGTCAGTCTAGGTCCATCACGACCGTCATTATAAACAGACACGCGCACGACATTTAACTAGTGATTTACAGTCAATTATGAGTATTTGTTCTTCTAGAATTTATAATTACTGAATGTAATCTTGTGATGAAGTGTACAAATTATATATGTACACTCACGGTTCCTAAGCGACACTGTGACTAAGTTGTAAACTGTTAAGTATAGAAAAAACTAAAAGTTTAAGTTCAGGAATAAATTGTTATGTAAAGAGGTACTTAAAAACCGGCCAAGTGCGAGTCAAACTCGCGCACAAAAGGTTCCGTACCAAAACGGCAAAAAAATCACGTTTGTTGTATGAGAGCCCCTTAAATATTTTTTATATTGTTTTTTAGTGTTTGTTGTTTTAGAGGCAACAGAAATATATCATCTGTGAAAAATTCAACTATCACGGTTCATGAGGTACAGCTCAAGACAGACGGACGAACGGGCGGACAGCGAGGTCTTAATAATAGGGTTCCCGTTTTACCCTTTGGGTACGGAACCCTAAAAAGGTTTAAGTACGTATAAGTATAAAAATCTCAGGTCGCTCAGATTAAGAAACGTCAATCATATATCTTGTTCTACAGTTTTCAATAATCAATATACATTAGGTACATTAGATACATTCAAAACAAATTCATTCATGCAGAAAGCATTAAAAATGATCAGATTACAATTAAAACTTACACCAAAATGAGGTAGCAAAAGCCAAAAGACACATACTCAAGCAAAACGTATTATGTTATTACACAACTATACTAAACATGACCAAATCTGTGAAACAATAATGACTAATTAATTGGATGGTGATATTTCATCAAGAACAAAGAGTGTGTTGATTTTAATCTAAAATCCATATACCAACATGTTCTATGTTTTGTATACGTATACACTCGATATCTGTGACATTGCGAACCTGCTAAACTTACAAAGTCACCGACACTATCGAATGGAAATATTGTTTATACTTATAAAAATAAAAGTAGCGCATCGCTAAAAAATGTTTACCTATTCAGCAATCTATGTTCTCATCTTCATTTAGTTAGGGCATAATATTTGAGATGTTAGTAAAAATAAACCGCCTGTTCCCATAATATTTAGGCATCATTGTTAATGTGTTTATTGGCCAAAATAATAATAAACATAAAAACATTATGATTACTGACATGCCATTAGTAAAATCATGCTAAAACCAAAGTAGCGAACCGGCTCATGATCACTTACATAATTGTGCCTCAGAAGGCCGTCACTCTGCGTATAATGCTGATGTGAAATGTTTTGATAACCAGACAGTTCGTCATGGCGATCACTTTCAAGAGGAAATGTCTTAGTCTGGAGCATTGATTACAGCCTTCCCATATAATTACTATTGCAACACATCCCCGCACTAATCATTGCAGCTATGACGAAAGTCCAATAAAGTCACATATGAGGTTTGAGTTCACTACCATCCGAAGAATCCATTTAAACCGCAATGCATTTTGAGACGGCAGACCTTTTACTAGTGAATTAGCTAACATAGTACAGCCTCTCGTTATGTGCACCACTATAAACCATCACCCACTGTCTTTTTTTATAAACTACTAACTTACGGACAGTCTCAACATATTGAGAATAGATTTGCACTGCGAAGTTAACAATATAAATCATATTAGTAGAGGATCCGTAGAAGAACTACCTTCAACCATCTATTTAATGGATGAAAAGTATTTTATATCAATATAGTTTATTTTAATATATACGATTTCGGGACTTAAACGCGTAAAATTACCTTATTTAGGGCCTGACGACAAAATAGTTGACCTCACAAACGTTGTTTCCAATATGGTGGGCCACCCTTGTCACTTAGTGGTTTAAAAAATAGTTTATGAAGCATTCTGAGGAGTTACGAGCAACAAAAACTGAGACACGAGTTCTTATATACCTATTAGATATAATTAGAAAATATATCTCGAGTTGATTGTCTGAAAAATCCTGGTCTATTGTACTGAAAATAGGAAAATTACTTTTTATTAAATATTGCACTCATGTTTTTGCCGATTAAATTTGATGCCAACCGAAAGTACGAAGCCTATAGAATATACACACATTGGTTGTATCTTTTCGTGATATAACGCAACAAAGCTAAAAGCTAAATTAAGAATGCTAGTGACAACACAACAGATGACTGAAGGTCGTTCTTCTACGGATCTTAGACTATATTGAACTCCTGCACTCTCTATTCCCGCAAACTCGGTATTTTGAACTGGAAGGGGCAGTTCTTCACGGTGCCACCTATGAAACCTAAAGCTGTCCTATAATAGGGAAAATGCCTACGACTAAAATAAATTATTTGAATATATTTGTTAAATAAAAAAATTCCAAAAGAGATTCGAATATCACTGATTGGATCTAATTATCTTTCTTGTATTTAATTTTAATCATCAATTGTAATACTAGTAGTTACTGATTTGACAGGACCTACATAAGTGACGTCATAGTTTTGTGTTTCATACCATTTTCTACGAGGCTTACCATTTTAACATTTAATAAAAAGAAAGTGATATGACTACATCTACCCTATTGCGCTTCTCGGCTGGAGTATATGGCACGCTCCTCTAATAATCAGGCGTCCATAAAAGGAATGTTTCAAAGCATTCCACATGGTCAAGGTGAAGGTCACCATTTTGATGTGACAATGATGGTAGCCTAATAGGTTACAAGTTAACCATAAGGCTGGTTAAGACACTTTGACAAACACTATCCAAAAAAGAACTGCACTTTGCATCATGGCTCGCAATAAGCCCCTAAGGGCGACTCTGCTCGCTCGCTCTCTTATTCTAAAGTAAGTGATCGTCGGCGCGGTGTGATTGCGAGACGCTGACGAAGTGATAGCCGCTTGGGGAGGGGCCCTGGCGGGAGTAGGAAAGGGGCGCCGCCGCTCGCAATAGGCCTTGGGGAGGGGTACACCTCTTATGTTTCGAGGTCGTCGCTTATGTGTCGTTTAGGGGGAGGGGTGTGGCAACGCCCGCAAAGATCCCTAGCGAGCGTCCCTTTGTCGGATCGCCGTCGTACACAGTATCTGCCTATCCGGTGAACCGGGTAAGACGAACGAGAAACACTGGTGATTTAGTAGGTAGGTAGCCAATCTCCTGTGAGTTCCACACGATACGGTCCTGCTACCCCACGCTGTCGGGACGGCGAAGTGCGCAAATGCATTCCACTACATTATAAAACAAAACTACTGCACTCGTTGTCTGTAACCAACAGGCTTAACCATATTGTGACGCATGTTCCCCACATGCCTTTTTGCAATGATTCTCGCTTTGTTTAATATGTTCTCACTTTAATGAATGATAATACCCCATTCAGTAATTTAAACCAATTTTTTATAGCGTTTATTTAATAAAAGCTGTAATGCGTCTTAACCAAAATCAGTGTAGTGTTCACATTGTTTCTTTAATATGGAAACAAGTCATCGCAGTTTAAAATTAAAAATCCACCCAGAATCATTTCCATCAGAATGGGAATTATGAGCATAATTGAATACATTCACATGCACGATTGTGCCCGAGCATCTATCGTTTCCATAAATATCTAGAAACTCTTATGAGCGTTATTTGTAAGACTTAATAAATACATTTGATGTGGACATCACAATGTAAGCTACCCAGACAGTGCGTCCCGACGACACTTTCCGAATGAATACTGTACCTTGGAACAGTTCACGGTTACAGTAGTCCGTGGCGCAGCAAGTTATATTATCAGGGTGCTCTGAATCACGGCACCATATAGGCTGGTCACCAGGTGGAAATATGTTTTCTCGGTCCCAACATCTATGTTCACAAATTTTGTTATTAATAAAATATGAAAAAGGGAGACCCTATATGGTGATCAATGCCGGTCTAAGAAAAGAAAAAGGTTATTAAAATAATAAAAACACGTATTGTTTAGCCATGCAGTCTCGCACCATACACCAAGGCAGTACTGAAGCGCTGCGTTGAACCTCAAGTCGAATGTTGCGACTTTAGGTTTGGTATGGCAGGCGCGAGCGTCGAAGTGTCAACAGCAGGAAGCTAGAGTGCAGAAATTAACAGGGTACATCGAGGTCACTACCTCTACGTCGCTCCTACCTGGCTTCCGTGGCAGATCCATGTGTAGGTCTTTATTGCACATGTCCCGCGTGTTACAACATTTTATCACCACCGAATCATTTTTAGTTTTCGTCGTGGTGCAACTGAAGGGATGCTCGATGGGTATCAATGATACTCTCGCGATACAGCTGCGCCGCAAGTAGAATCACCATACATAATGTTTAGTAGGTTAAAGCAAACAACACACACTCGGAAAATAGACTTTGTTAAGGAGTATAGCACATCATTCAAGTCATACTAATTATTTTTTTCGGCATCTGCGCCACTCGTTCACATTGCTTAGTAGGTACATATTCAAATCACTAACTCAAAAGCGATATTGTTAGAATATTGGCATCTCAACACAAAACTTATAAGAAATGGTAATGCAATTATATGATTCTAATAGTACATCAAACAAACTCAGTTCTGCAGCATCATAATAGAAATATCAAACGCCATCAGGTGCACAGAACAGCTTACCTATTGCTGAGGCGTGAAGCACTTTTGATAATTTCATTTGGGCAATCTCATGAGAATTGCATAAATCTTTTTTACAGCAATACTGTGTTGCTTTTTTGCATTCTATTGGATTGTCAGGAGGGAACGCAGTTTTCAAGTTCATACAGCTTAAGACCACCTCACTACACAGGTCAATTATTTAATAGATATAAGTAAGAAATAAACTTTACATTATATAGCACAGAGACCAATGTTTGTGTTGATATGAGTTTGCCAATTATACGAGGAAAATATTCTTAATTGCAATGCATGTGAACAAAAACATGTATGTACCTTTCTGAAATGAATTCATAACAGGGATGCCTGATTAATATAAGTTTTGTAAAATTTTAAAAGGATTTATCATATTTATAAATATTAACATAGCCAAAACAAAATATTCATATACTTACTGGTATGTTTCTTTTCTGACTCCATGTTCTAGACTAGTAGCAGCGTAGCAGTATCCATCAGTTTCACATGTTTGATTTGGGCATCTTTCACTGTTGCAGTAGCATTTCAATCCTATGAGAAATATATTTTTGTAATTATTTGTCTGTTCAATAATAACCATAGTCATAGAAAAACACTTATACAAAAACATTTTCATAGTACATATTGCTTTTATTATCATAATCATACATATGGCAAATATTTAATAGTAAAATTTATTAAACAAAATTGTTGATTGCTGCTGATTTTAAACCATTGATTATAATTTAACTTACTGGAGATTTTTTTTATCAGTTTTCTAATCAGAAATGCATACTTTTAGTAAAAACTAAATATAAAATAAAGCAACAAAATGAAAATATGTTAAAAACATATTAGTATCTAATTTAAAAAGGGTTGTGACCTATCACTTTAACTATACAAGAATAAATTTTAATAACATACGTCTATGTAACTTTCTATTGATAAACTCCATGTTGCAGGAAGCCGGAAAACACACTTAAATGTGAACACACAACACAGTTAAGTAAGACCTACACCTTCGCAGGAAGGACACAGACTGGAGCTTTTTTATTGCCCATGGAAATATGCGCGCGTCTGACATTTGCCCTATAAATATTCTAGATTGGATTGGAACTAACTTCTGACGGGTTATCTAGTTATCTATATATCTTTGTTGTATGGTTAGGGAGTAAGAATTTCGTCACAACGGAGCTGTGGAATATAAACTGTATGTCAAAATTAGCTTATGAGAAACGTTAAGTAGGTAGTTATCTAATATAAAAATTTAATTAAAGGTCTAAACGGGGCAAAAGTTATAAACAATAAATAACTTACCATCGACAGTGTCCAACCGCCGATACATTACAAAAATTAAAAACGAAAACCATTTTTTCCATTTAAATATATTCATTATGACATTCCTAGATAGAAACATCTATAGTTCTAAAAGAGCAAAACACTTATTATTGATGACACTCGAACAGTACGGCCATTTACGTGTATTAGAAACGAATGACATTTTTGTTAGAGAACCGCTTAATCTGATTTTACTGTTTCGTTTAACATAAATAATAGTATTCTATTGATTTATGATGTAAAGTAGATAAATACAAATGACGATTATATTTCTATTCTCACTGGTACCTATGTAAATAATACCTTCTCTGCGACGTGCCTGAATAAGCACCAGTGAATGAATGAATGAATTCTTACGTAGTATTGTATTCTCTTTGGAATGAATTATGTCGAGTGAATGCTGTGAATGATAATAAATCAACAAAAAATGAAATTAGTTCATTCATACCGCCACAGCGTAGGTAACAAGAGCTACAGATAAGAAATTAAAATTAAAATTCATGAGAATGAACATAAAGGTAATGAATGACCTATCTTAAATTTAAGTATAAAATAAATAATAATGAACAGCTGTATGTACAGCTGGTAATCTTTATTTACTTTTAACTAGCGGAAGCCCGCGGCTTTGCCCGCTTGACACTTGCACTTGACCTTTGCAATGTGTCACCGTGTCACCCTAGTCGGCCTAGTCAGATAGCCACAACTTGGCCACAACCCTTTATTATTTAACCATTGATAATGACGTAAATTCAAAATTGTTTGGTCATAATTAGTTGAATATGTCGATGACTTTAATCGACGACACAGCCACGATCTTAGCGCTATCTTTACGGGACTAACAGAACCGGATTAACCCTACTAACAGAGCCCCTTTTATGAAGCCCGCGGCCCAGGGCCGTGTCCGTTCTTACGTCCATTGCCGGGCGTCTCTGGGTGCACCAGGAGGTATGGAGGTCGATGATCTTGGGCGTAGATGAGTCTGCGGCGTCCTGGCTGCGGAACTCGGTTGGAAGGGAGTGTAATCTCCCTCTCCCTCTCGGCAGCCTCCTTCACGATCATGACCTGCTCAAAGAAGGACACGGCCGCGTTCCACCGACTTCTTCTGGGGACCATGGCTTGAAGCATGGTCTCCAGCGAGAGTGTATCCACGCCCAGACCCACTACGAGGTTCCGGCGCTGACTCGCCCACGCTGAGCACTCCACCAGCGCGGAGTGCAGTGTCTTCGTCCGAGGCCTCGCAGTATTGACACTGGGGTGTGACCTCACGATAGATGCGAAACAGATACTTACCGAAGCATCCGTGCCCGGTAATGAGACCCAATTGCGGCGTACTTCTCCTGTCCGCTAGGGATGCCCGATCTTTCACTTTGAATCGATCTTTTGAATCATAATGAATCGTAACCCCGTGAATCGATCCACGATCTGAATCGTATTACATTGAATCGATTTTGTTCGATCTTGGATGATCGTATCATAATTTAAAAAAATAAAATAAAAAGACAGTACCATTGCGTGTAAAGTTGTATATTTAATATATAATAATAATATATAATAAATAAGTTTCAGAAAGATTACAAAGTTTTCTATAATAGCCAACACTCCGCATTTAAGCTTTTTAAAAACAACAATTTAGACAAACGAACTGGATCTAACCTATTACGGCTATCAGTCAAAGTGTTGCCAGCTAGAGAAAACAGACGTTCTGAAGGGACAGATGTTACAACAATAGTCAAATACTTCAAAGCCAAACAGCTTAAGTCCGGCCACACACTATATCTGGTGGTCCAGTATAGTATTGGGTCTGCTTGTCGACCAAGTAATGGTTCTCTAAGGTACTGGTTCAAAATGTCATCTAGTCCTTCCTTTGGAATATTTAGATTTAATTCTAACACCAACTTGCTATGAAATTTCCAAATCTTATTGTCATCATCGGACAAAACCCCATTTTGCTCATTCTCTAATGTATCCTTATTGGCGCCCAAGTCCGATGTTTTTAGCAAATCGGAAAAATATATTTTTTAAATCGAGGATCTAAAATTGTTGAAATTGCCAAAAGATGCACTATTTCAATATTCTTAAAGAGTTTATTAAATTCGCTCAGTATTTTCGCTTTAAATTCTGCTGCTAAGTCAGAAACTTCAGAAGTGCTTTCCGTATTCGTGGGTTCGATCGATATAGTAATGCCGAAAATAATTGGTATGATTATACTACTCGTTACATAATCTTGACCCGAGATTTCTTTAGTAACATTTTCTATAGGAGTCAAAACGTTAATAATTTCCTTTATGATGGCTATTTCATTGCCACCAAGCATAGTAGGGGCCTTTGTGTTTTGGAGTAGAATAATAGTGCTGACGAACTCATAAAGATCAATAAATTGTTGTAACATAAACAGCTTAGAATTCCATCTGGTTATAACGTGTTGTACTAACTTTTTTGGTAATACGTTATTAGATTTTTGAAGTTTTATTAATTCATCCTGTGCTACGACACTGTGTTTAAAAAATGTTACAATGGTTTTGACCTTATTTACTAATGCATCTAAGCCTCTAGTCTCTTCCACAGCTTTTTGCACAACCAAATTAAGAGTATGTGCAAAAAAATGAGAGTGTTATCAAAGATGTATAAAATGTAATGTGCATTATTTTCGTTTTTTAATGATGCAATTTTTTCATACGATCTTCTAAGCATACGATTCGATCTGAACAAAGATCGCATCCTGTTGAATCGATTCAAAAAATAGCCAGATCGTATTGCCGTGAATCGATCTTCTTTAAGATCGATTCAGATCGGGCATCCCTACTGTCCGCCGCGTCCTCAGCCGCTGCAGCCAGAGCGTGGACGGTTCGACCAAGGAACTTTTTTAATTATGTATTTTTATTTCATTGTAAATGGATAAAGACAAAAAAATGCGCGAGAACGATCCCAAGAAAAATTGACAGAAGTCGCAAAAAACGTATACTGACAAAAAAGTTAACTTTACGTTGGGCTGCTACGAATTACGACTTACCTTGCACGACTTTACATAGAGATCTCTTCTTTGTCCAGAGGTGTTATTGAGACAAGAGTGGTGGACAACGAGCCTTAAAACCTTTATTGCCGTAAAACTATAAAATAAATCTTGCATTTTTGAAATCACCTCCATGTAAGATTAGGCTTTAGGCTGAACGAAATAGGTACTGATGACAAAGAAAATGCGAAGAAAAAATAATAAATTAAACTTGAAACAAACCCAAAGAGTCAACCGCGTAACGGAGATATTGGTATGGCAATTATAAGAATTGATTCAACCACTATTTGAGAATGGGATTCAGTGTCATACATGCTAAGAGTGGTGCCATGAAAATGAGCTTATCTGGGAGAAAACAAAGTCTCTTATACGTCATACATAAATGATGATAATAAATAATACTAGGTATGCAATGCATGCTAAATTGCAAATGTTGAGCGGAGCAAATTATCTTAATTTTTTTTATGCTCTATTTTCATGATTTCAGAGATATGCACTCCCGGGTATGATGTCGACCAGCATGCCAAATTTGGTCAAAATCGGTCGAGCCGTTTCGGAGGAGTTGGCACACAAACTATTTACACTTATCGTCTAAGATAGAGCTTCGCTTCGCTCCACTCAGTTAAACTCATTACATATTTATTATGTTTTACCTTGATTTTCTTACATTTTGTACACATGATGCCATTCACCCAAAAATTAAGGCAAAGCGGATATATCTGTCTTTCAAGTTTTTAATTAATATTTTGAAATTTATAACTAATTTATGTTTTGAAATGTTTATTCCGTAGCTAGATTGTTAAATTGTTGCTGATTATCATTTTGATACTAAAACTTTGTACATGTAAATGTATTTGTTGTTGTACTTAAGTATTACTTTTTGATGATTTTCATCATCTCGAAAACAAAATTGATCCGATTATCGATATATCTGGTCTGCAAAACTACCTGGATTCTTGAAGTAACTTGTATATATTTTGTAATGTATAATATTATATAATTTCCACTTAATATTATGTACTGAACTATTCTTATGTAACTTATATTGTACCTGCATTATATATTTGTAATACGTATTTAGATTTATTATTATTATTGTTTAGTGTTGATAGTTATTTATTAAAATTAATTTGTAATATTTGGCACCAATGTTTTACCCACCTAAAGCTTGTCTCTCTAAATACCTGTCCATCCTAAGGTTGCCTGTAAGATATTGCTTTTAGCGATAAGGCCGCCCTTTGTACATGCTGTATTTTTTGTATCCTATGATTTTTTTAATTGGTGTACTTTAAAGTTTATTCAATTCAATTCAATTCAATAATATCGAAGAAGTTCCGAAAGATTGATGCCTCGGTGTGTCCCATGTCTTTTAAAAACATTAAAAGAGGTTACAAAGACTTTTTTTGATTAAGAAGCCCTTTGACAAACATTCATTTTAAAAAACGTGTTAAAACAGTATCGACGTATATTTTTACCTGTGGCGCCATCTCTTAGTAAAAAGATGTACCATTTTTTACATACAGTTGCATACAGTTACATACAGTGAAATTATTTCTTTAAGCAAAAAATTAACATGGAAAGTAGAAGCGACAGTGAATGTGAAATTGAACAAAATTTTACATTGCCATGGCATATTCTGAATATAAATATTTTCATTTACTTTGGTTTATTTATAAACAATTAGGTGACACAATTACGTACATCCGTTTTGTCGCACTGGTGTTCTAAGAAATAGCCTATGTACCTGTTTCATAAACTACTATTATAAAACCGTTTTTCTATTACAATCTCAAATCAATCAGATTGACTTTTTTTATAACGGTGCACCAAAATTAACGCCGACCGTTAATCGTTTTGACATAAAAGCCGTATTTGATTAGCGAGTGATTCTCCAGGTATCGCGTGTGATGTTTGTGAGGTAGGAGACATAAAATAATGAGGTGACAGCTAAACGGCGATTGCTAGGGTCTGACCGGTCTGCCACTGGAAATTCTTTTAGTGCTTCCCAGAAGCGTTTGGCAATGGACGTAGGACCAATAGTTTTCCGTGTAGCACCGGTGCCGTGACCGGTTTCAGTAACCGCAACCGATTTACCTGCAAACGAGGTTTGCTAGCATAGTGACTTAACTAGTGACCTCTCAGGGTGACGCAGCGGTGGCAACGAGGAACGGCAAAAGCTGGCCAGCATAGCTCGGTTGACCGTCGGATGGGATGTCAGCTCCTGACCTAGTTGCACGACGCGCTATGCCACTATGAACACTTTTCGATAGGCAAATTATCATGTTTGTTAATGAATCATATTTGATACTTAACAAAAATTGTCTCATCTGGTTACCAGATGTCGAGACCAGTGAAGATCGATCTTCTACGTCTCCCCAACTCACCCTACATCCACACATAAATACCTATTAATTATGTAAATATGTAGATACCTTTAATTCTGCTTTTATAAGCGTTTGAATAACATAGTTACATTACACTACTACTAATATTACGCCCTGGCATTATTCGCCCTGGGATTGTTATTCTACCAGGGACGATATGGCGGATATAAAAAAGAAACTACTTTATTATTAAGTAAGTATTTTAATAGACATACAATAACATCAACACATATAGATGAGTTTGAAAATTACAACTACTTATCTCCGAAAAAATATTTGTGATGAGTTTATCACTATTATACTGGGTATAGAATTAGTCCATTAAATATTGTAAATGTTTTAACTTTAAACTAAAAACTTGAGATTATTTGATTAATCACGTTTGTAGCTAGTTCATTCCGTAACCATCTAAAGTTTTAAGTCTAAGAAATATTGTGTGTTTTTATTAATTAATTTATTTTTGTACACACACAGTAAATAAAACAGTAAATGGATACAAACTAAACATGTATACAATGGCGCCACTTATCTCTAAAGAGATCTCTTCCAGTGGGCCTAAGAGAGGAGATCGTGATGCAAACAGGTCCTGATGTGTATGCAGGTTAATAAACTTACATAAACTATAACTACATAAATACACAAATACATACATAAAAAGATATATAAACATACATAGACATACAATAATTAAGGTAAGAAAGCGAGATAGTGTTCCTTGACTCTCTTCTTGAAGCCAGACACAGTTCTGCAGTTATATACGTTATAATTCTTTACCATATTATGTAGGTATTTCATTTATTAATTAAGTTCTAATCTTGTGATGTTTTCAAATCTATGAGCACATAATTCTACAGGTGGCTATTACTCATGTAAGGTCTTCAAATTGAGACTAATACCAAACATCAACAAATAATCACAAAATTTAAGTCTTTAACCTCTTGATATTATTTATAGGTAAGTTACAATCTGTGAATCTTGAAAACTATAATGTCTATCATTATAGTTTCCACAGAGAAACCACAGTGTAAATTTATATTTTTAAATAATATTAGTTTATGAAAGTGTTAGGTTAGATATTTTGTTTCAATAATGTTCACAATATAGGTGAATAGTATATTTTTGATAATAGATACATAGGTATAGTTTTTTAATATTTGGTACTGGTTCATTTAAAGGGAAAAGGCACTTTTATTATTATTATGATTTAACAACTAACAGTAACATCTAAAAAACATTATTATATTTTTGATTATCGTTATTTAATAATTTACTTAATTTATTTTTTAAATTTATGGGTTATTATTTAGAGGTAAACTACTCTAAATAATAACCCAAGTAAACTTGATAAAAGAAAATCAATCGAATCAAATTAAAGTCTAGTAAACTATTTGAACAACAACACTTATTGACCAATATTTTTGTCGGGTCGGTAGGTACACTAGGTATCTTATCGACAAAAAAAGGTATCTTTACGCTCGTAGTAAAAGGGAGACAGTAATACCTTATCCTACAAAAACTTCGAAGCTTCTCATTCAACTTTGTGCCATTAAATTATCTTTAGTTGTTCATAATAACCGTGCCACGTTTTAGAGGGAAGTCATAAGCATTACCTACGTAAAATTAAATAAATAATTCCCGAAATACGTTACCTACTTTTAATTATTGTCTCCGAAAAGAGACACTATAATTTTTTGCTGTCTGTCCGTCTGTACACCCATATCTCGATAAATGCACATGCGATTTATATAATTATTTTTGTATATAGTCCTGCTTGATTAGAATAGGTGCATATATACCGGAACTAGGATATAAAAGACAGAAAGGCATTCTCCGACCTTAGCTAAGTTTTTTTGAACGAAGTTCTCTAACGGTCACGTTACGCTTATCAGTGGTTCCCAACCAGTGGTCCGCAGAAGCCAAAATATGGTCCGCTTTTTTTATTTATTTTTTAATTAGCGTCGTCGTCGTTAGTAATACGAAAAGTAACCCAAACATAGGTTGCGTTGCGTTACATTTGCGTAAAGAACTTAGTTCCTGACGGGGCCGCGAGGTACCCCGACCGAACCATTTTCTTTTTCAGTTTTATGACAAATTATCTATTATTTTTTTTTCAGTTTTATGTCATACTAGTGGTCGCCCGCGACTTCGTCCGCGTGGTAATTTGGATTTTTTCCCGTTCCCGTCGCGCCGCGTCATATTTTGAACAATTCACACAATATCTTTTTACATTGTAGCATGTGTTATTCTGATGTATAAGCTATATTATTTTAAAGTTTCATTATAATCCATTCAGTAGTTTTTACGTAAAAGTGTAACAAACATCCATCCATCCATACACACATACATACATACATACTTACATACTTACATACTCACAAACTTTCGCGTTTATAATATTAGTAGGATTGCTGTACAGTAACATATTGATATTTCCTAACACGAGTTGGCTAATATCAGATCAATGTGTTTAAAACCCAAATTACTTGCAAAATGTGTTTCACCCTCAGGAATATAGGCGTGGTAATATTACGATTGTCATTGTGTTTAAAAATCTAATAAATAAATAAGATTTATCATATCCATGTGTGCCTTAACATTTATAATGTACCTATATAGATATAGAGACAATTATAGATTTACTTATGAACTTGTAAATTCATGAAGACAAAACATTAGATATCAGGTAAATCTCTACTATATTGAAAACTTATAGCACATAAATAATAATACTCTTAAGATAGAAAATACTGCATGGATTTTTTAAATTGTGTAGTAGCATAATGATTACTTAATAAACATATAATAATATTTTAAAGTCTCTAATTATGTCGTGAGGCAGTACATATAAAGCCCCCCATATACGGGACGATTCATCGTTACGATCCATCGCTTTAGACCGATCGAAACGACGGATCTGTAATGTATGTTACGATCGTTAACGATTTACTTGATCGCAAACGACATCGGAGATCGCAACAAAAACCCATGCAATCATGAATATCGTAACGATGAATCGATAGTGTATTGACTCTTGCGATCGACGATTCAATTTTTGTTCCTTAATTCATTTAAAATATTTACATGCAAATACTGATATCGCTTTAATAGCCATTTCTTAACCCACACTTTACTAGGTTTTCTTATTTTCTTCTGTAACATAATCAAAGTTACCGCCACAGACGAGAAAAGAAGTTCGTTTTCCATTTTACAGGACACGTATTGAATTTTTGAGCACGTCTTTATCGTTCCATTTCAAATGTATAAATGATCGATCGTAACGACCAATCGCTTCGTGTATGAGCGGCAACACTACAGATCAATCGTTTCGATCGGTCGGTAGCGATGGATCGCAACGATGAATTGTACCGTATGCTTAATAGTAAACTCTTGCATACATAGGGGTATTCAAACACGAGTAGGTTTTAAAGAAACGAGTCTTAGCGAGTTTTTTTAAAGTGTCCTACTCATGTTCTAATACCTAGTTATGGGCAGTTTCATACACTACTTTTATCTAATCTCATCCATTGGCATTTTGAGAAACACAAACTTGAAAAAGTTACTGACAATATGGCGGCAAAACACAACAAGGCAGTATGGTCGACAGAATTTAGCCTGTTATTGCTAGTAAACTGTACTGTAATGACTACTTTATGAGTTACTTTATGATACAGATTTGCAAAAAATCTGATAGAAAATCTGTATCATAAAATAACTTTTAAGTTTTTTAATAGTACTGGTGTCTTAGGCACTAATGTCAACTTTTGCAACCATAATTTGAATTGTTCTGAAATTTTGTTTATGACGTTTATCAATGTCATATGACGCTCCTATTAGAACGCCAACTTGTTATTGGCAACCTATAGTCGAAAAATACAAGTGTTTTTGTTCAATATTTGTGTCAAGTTCCACCAAGTGCTATTAATAAACAGTATAAATAGTGAACTTACTAAAGTTTTGATAAATACATATATCAAGTAACCCTCTGTTTAATTATAAGGCTATATTACATACAGGCTACAACAATACTCTTATTAAACTTAAAATGTTGTGATTTTACTTGTGAAATAACATTGAAAATATGGAATTATAATTATATTACTTTACAAAATAGTTACGTTATCGAATTGGATTAAAGAAGAAAGTACAAGTGATTAAATACGTGATGTAGTTATTGAATTAAATGCATTTGGTTTTAATATTTGCGTTCTACGCCTTACACCAAACCCTGAGACAAACTAACGTAATACAATCGTAAATATACCTACTCAATTGAGTACCCATTAAATATTAGTTAATGTGATATTTGCGTCACCTAGCGTATCTAAAAATGGGGATGACTGATTTAAAAAAACTGTCCTAAAGTATTGTAAAGTTCCTATTACAAAAAAAAATATTTCTGCAGGAAACAAAGTTTTATTATAAAACTAGCGACCCGCCCATGCTTCGCACGGGTGCAATCTAGACTATGTAGCATGTCAGTCTTAAAATTCAAATATCTCAATGCAAATATTTGTATGCTTTGTATTGGTTGAATGATTGTCTTTATCTGTGGTAGAATCATTGTCTTTATCTGTGGTATTAGAATTGTGGAATTAGATTCGTCTTTGAATTTCAACGCCAAACAATGTTCAATCACTACTGACATGCTATCAATTGATACTATCGATCGTCCTTGTAAGGAATCGATGGATCGTAATTCATGGCAAAATTTTCTTTATTTACCCACGAATTAGTTCTGGCTCTCTGTAATCGATGCCTACCCCTATCCTGGCTGAGGCGAGCCTCAAGCTCGGCAGACGATTCTCTGGGTCTCCGAACACTATGACTTTCCCGATCTTGGCTGCAGCGAGCCTCACGCTCAACTGAGGATTCTCTTACTCCTTCAGCTCTATATCTAGCCCGAAGCTGGCTGAGCCGAGCCTCACATTCCCTTGACGAATCTTCGTCTCTAGCTGAACGTGCTCCTCGGGCATTCCCTGTACTACGACCTATGTTTGAACGACGACGTCTTTCAGATATGACTGTATACCTATCCTATTCAGTTCTTTTTTGAACTTAAATACCTACAATACTTTAAACCGCTTTTTGCTATTGTTTTATTCTAATTCCTATCCAACCAAGGTACCTACTATGAATTTCGAAAAAAATGTCGAATGAATTGAATGAATGAAAATGAATTTTTAATGAAAAAGCTTATGATATAACCTATTAATCTGTAATATCTTCGAAAATATTCATTTAAATTACATGCTGTAAAGGGCCATATTGATCTATATTTAAAGCAAAATGTATTTAAGGTACTTAATTGGATAAGGATTTATGCTGTATTGCTTAAAATCTCTGTGTGTTCACTGCCGTCATTGGCCACAGCCCGGCTGCGTCGCCGTGCTCGTATTTTTTTTTCCATCACGAGATATCTCTTAAGTCATTCGTCCAAATTATATGGTTTGAATGGCAATTTTGGTCTATATTAAATGCACAACGTATGTAAAGTATTCAATTAGATAAGGAATAATACTGCATTGGTAAAAATAGCTTGGCAAATGACACATTATTTTTTTGTCATTTATAAAAGATAAAAATGGTTACTGTGAGTTATCCTTAAGAGATAGACATATGCTATCGCGGACTTTTTTGTAGACCTTTCTATGGTGTACAATACTGTAGTACATCATTTTGATCTGTCTCGTAGGGTTTCGTCAGCGTTTGCAATGAAAGCGCAAAAAAATGTGTTTACGACATTACATTAGAAACCTCTAAAATAATCGGTATTACTCTAGTATGTTATACGTGTATTATACATTAAAACCTTTCTGTTGAATCACTCAATCTATTTATGAAATTGAATGGAGTTATTGTTCTAAAATCTCGTTTTTGACGTCTTTCAATGAAATGTAGCGCCACCATTGGAATGCCAACTTATATTTGGCAACCATTCAAGAGACGTCATTCATTCTGATTGGTGTTCAACTAATGATGGCGGAATGCTGTATTTTATAGTTTTATTTTATTACATAAAATATCAATCTCGCCCTCAATATGACAGTAAATACATTTTTCCAAATCTATTAATTCTATATAATTAAATAAACACATTTTTTAGTGATCTTTAACTAGTCATCATCCCCATTCATTGTGATTTCTCTAAACACTATATTACCTACTAAAAAACTCTATTCCTTTTAAGTGTCAAACTTGAACACTGTTTAAAGCAATCATTTCACGAGTCTCATACAGTCCAGATCACTCTTCAAGATTTCAAAAACCTCACTAAGCACAAACGATATGCCACCTTTACTTTATATACCAATTGTTGTCAACAATGCAATATTCAAAATAGTTTCCTGATATCCAATTTCAAACATCGATATACTAACCTATAATACCTACATATTTAGTAAAGAATACGTTTTCCATTAATGTATACAAGCCAAATTGTTAGGCCTCGCTTACACGTTTTTTCGGCCGTACGAATCTACGGCTAATTCGCCGTGAGTAAACACGACCGTCAGTATTGTATGACCAGAGAGCTTGTTAACACAAACGGGGCGCGGTGACGGCCCAACGCCCGGCAAACACGCCGTACGTTGCAAAAATCATGCCATGAACAAGAGCCCTTATATTGTTAATATCGTATTTTATAAATAAAACCTCACTATTAAATTGTCCCGGGGACGATTAATTTTACTGTCAAGTCTTGGTGGCGCATTTGGTAGAACTAACGGCTGTGCGTAAAAATAGCAGAAATGGAAAATGCAATAAGGTTTATTTTCATATACCCACGTGCTTAACATCGGACTTTTAAAAAGGTACTTGATCGTCCCTGTGACACTTTTAACTATCTATAATTCATGATTTTCTCTGATATTTTGTTGGTTAAAGAAAGCGTCGGCCACTTGAGGGATAGTATAAAGGCTGCCACACAAGGTGTTTGTTCCGCACCGCAGCTGTGTGTGGCAGGCTTAACGTATTTGTAGCGGTTGATTATGTGAACGATATATGAACGAGCAGGGAGGACAATTCGAGTTCCTCAGAGTATGCATTTGAAAGAGGCACGCTCCTATAACCAGAGCGTACGCATTTTACAGGGAATGTTGCTTGTCCGATGAAATTCTTGTCACCAAACATATCCTCATCCTGTACCAGGAACCGGATCAGAGCTAAATCTGGGCATGCAATTTCAAACTCGCAAATGTCGTTCCAGATGGGGTTGATACCATTGTCAGCTGAAATAAACAATACGCAAGTTAAGAAATATTTTTACTCGAGACCTTAGATAAGTAGGTACCTAATGGAACGTCTTTCCAGTTGACTAGTTTTTCAACCAACCAGTCAAAAGCTTGATAAAGTTGACTTTAGGCGATCGACATAATATTATTATATTCAAAAATTGAAATCGCAGAAATTTTCGGTGGCTTGATCAAATGAACACTATTTGGTAACGTTATCGTAATTTCCTCCAAAATCATAGTTTGTGTCAGTCGAGCGACTAAAGTTGACGTTTGACTATGAAAGGCCGACAGGACAGAATATATTCATTTTGTAAAATACGATATTGCTACAACGGTGCTCTAACTTCTGGCAAACGTATTTGATAGCAAAACTGATATTAATATTAGATAATTTGTAGATATGTACACTATGTACCAGGTTCCTTTCTCCTTGGCTCCACGTATTGCTTTAAAAAGCGTTATTTTATAATCTATCTAATGTAATATATATAAAAATGTTATGTTGGTTTGTGTACGCTTCAAAAACTCAAAAAGTTCTGCACCGATCGAGCTGAAATTTTAACATGATATATAATCCGCATCAAGGATTGTTTTTATCTCATTTTTGCATCAGTAAAAAAAAATGTGCCTCAGCGAAGCGTGGCAGGGTACAGCTAGTTAATAAATATATTTTTCATCTCTCATGAAACGGTAAGTTTGGTAACAAACACTGACATATTGTATAGAGGATAGATTTGATTGTTTATTACACGCTTCTAACTACAGAACCGATTTTGAACACTCTTTCACTAATATGTAGCTACATTATCCCTGAGTTACTTTACATTCCGGTAATGGTTTCCCGTTGGAATTGGCCGCGAGAAAACTCTACACGCAGGCTGAACCACGATAATCACCTAGTATTTTGTAGTAAATAGATAGGTATAATTGATAGCGACAGAATACTTACATATAGTCTTAGTGTTGAGCTTCACTCCGCTGTCATACTCTGCACCAAAGATCTCGACCTCTACAGAGGGACTAGGAGTGCTACGGCCAGATTTAATAAGATGTCTAGCACCAATCACGCGGAGCTTTACGGTCATAGGCTTCACTTTACCCTCAATGCTTTTCTTATCATATGGATTGTAAGATTCCGCGAACATGAATTCCGGTTTTAACAAATAACCACAACCCCCATTCTCTTTGAATTTCGCCATATTTAGTTGCATACCTTTATCTGGCGTCTGGTAATTCATCGCCACCATCTGAGAGCCCACATTCCAAAATGGGACTGGGTTATAATTAGATGAGTCGATTCGCTGACCCTTGGGGTAGATGCGGCTCAGTTGTACAGTGTGATATTTGAGGAAAAATGCAGTGTCACTTTGGCACATAAAGCGTTCGCCTTTTGTCTCCGAGAAGGAGGACATCTCGTTGTAGATGAAGCCTTTAGAGCGTAATCTTTCAATGTTGAATGTTACTGAGCGACAGTAGATGATGAGATCCGACATTTCTTTCGCAACTTTCAATGAGCGTTCCATTTTTTGGTGTTGAAGAGATCGCGCGCTGGCGCTGTATGCTGCCTCTTTGATAGCTGAGAGCCATTCTAGGGCAATCTGGCGAGTCGGCGCCGCCATGTCGAAGGGTGTGACAGTCGATGAACCTTGGATGCGGACTATCCACCTCGAAATGCCACCCTGTGCACCTACTGCGAGCTCCACGACCGCGCCTACCACGTCTACTACCCCTTTCTGTAATGAGCCCAATGTTTCATCTTCCTATGGAAAGAAATTAATTTTTAGTTTAATATAGGTATTTACTAGAGTGAATAATGCAAGCAAAGAAAGATACACAAATCAAAAGACTAAAATCACATCTTTATCATCACATATAATAGACAGAGGCGCTTATTATGCCAACATTTCGCCAATTCTTTAAACCCCAAGTAATAGGCGTGCCTATCGCCGATTCCGATGAATAGGTATATATCCCTCGCCTCGTCCGATTTTCAGCAGGTGCACCGCGTGCAGGGGAGGTTGACTTAGGTTACAGAGATGTTGGTAGGGCCCAGCACGACAGAAAAAAAAGACAAATTAAAAATAAAATGTATTAAACATGACTCAACACACAACAGATAAAATTAAATCAAACAAAACCAAGATGTCAAATATTGTAATTATGGAATAACAATCAGGGCAGTTGAATGTTTACAAAAGCGATTAGAATACTCACAGCGCCGTCCTGTATAATAGGCTCAACTTCTTCCACGTAGTTAGACGGGAACCAATGTTGTTTATTCCCGCCGTAATCACCTCTCCACCAACCCTCGGAGGCTTTGACAACGTTGGTGACAATGGCGTGCTTGCAGAACGACAATTCGTCATCACGTTGAGCACGATAGTCAAACAACGCCACCATCGTCATCTAACACAAAATACAACCAATAGTTATTTCATAGATAAAAGGTAATTCATTTATGCAAATAAATTATCATTCTATAACTTCGTCACGAACACAAACGTAAAAAATATATCTATACAAATATCATAATGAGGAACGAAAAAAAAAAATTTGCATTGAATTGGTTCCGAAACTACTGAACAGATTTTTTACATTATTTCACTAATATGTCGCTACATTATCTTTGACTGTTATAGGCTACTTTTTATGCCGGTAATAGAAAGAAAAAGAAAGAAATAAAGAATATTTTTAAATACTGAATGGAGTCAGGCGTTACCTGGCGAAAGTGCATGATAAAACAATGAAAAAAATATAATGTTGAATTTTAGATAATAATTGCAATGATTTCGCTAAATAATATAATAATTATTAATTATAATAATTTAGCGAAATTCAACATCATATTTTCCAGAATATTTTTATTCTTGCATCACAACTTAACACTCAATGTTAAGGCCGCGATTCCACTGACGCGGAGCTGGGCGGAGAGGAGCGGTGAAGAGCGGTGAAAAGTGGTCAGTGTTTCCACTGAAGCGGAGCTCGGCGGAGAGGAGCGGTGAAGAGCGGTGAAAGTGGTCAGTGTTTTCACTGAAGCGGAGCAGAATGGAGCGGAGCGGAATTGAGCGGAGCATACTTTTGGAATCGTGCATTTTTGCGCTCAGTTACACTCAATCTCTCAGAAAGACCATACGTCATGTTGTCGTTTAAAAAGAAAAAACTGTCCTCCGCACCGCCCCGCTGTCCTCCGCACAGCACCGCCCCGCTGTCCTCCGTTCCGACCCCAATGCTCGTTGTCCTCCGCACCGCACCGCGTCGCTGTAGTTCAGTCTCTGCTCAGCTCTGTTCCACCCCGCTCGTGCTGTTTCCATTGAAGCGGAGCGGAGATTTCGAGCATAGTGATTGGTCAATTCGCGCACCGCTAAGCTCCTCTCCGCCCCGCTCCGCGTCAGTGGGAATCCGAATATTTTAAACAAACATAACTGGTAAAATTAAAGAATATTGTAAATACACACATCAACAAAGTCTAGAGATATTTGTAAGTAAGTATTGGTAAGTTATGTAACTTAAAATATATGTACTGGCTAGAATTAAAAGGTATTGATAGGGGTTGTTAATGTACCTAAAGTTTGTTTTGAAAATTTAGTTGATTTTGAACCCGAAACCTTTTTTTACGTTTTATTCACCGCAAATAGTTGTTTGGATCATGGCAAGACGGTATTTAGCGAAACATGAAGTGCTGCTATGCCGCAAGCTGATGCAATCCAGCAAGTCGCCGCTGAAGAGCTTGTGACGAAACAAAATATAATATCCAAGTTGTGGTCACGTTTTCGTATTACTGGCAAAGTGGCTAAAATGCACCTTGGCCAAAACCACAAGACTACCCATAGACAAGACAGATTTTTACAATTTGTGGATCAAAGACAACCAAATGTAACGACCTCGCAATTGGGTCAAAGACTGCTATCGGAACACCAGTTGTTTTTGAGTGATCAAACGCTCGTGAGCCATTTAGTACGACAGCTCGGCGACGCCGACGAGGCAATCGCGAACGAAGACTTCGGTGGGCACTAGAACATTTCAAATGGAAACATTATCAGTGAGCAGTACTGTTGTTTATCGATGAATTCCTGTTCAGTTTTCACCCGGATATGCAAAAAGCGCTCGTTTGGATTGTCCCAGGCTGAGAAAGTCGCTTCGAGCATCTCAAGAAGTTCATTTATATCCTGGCGGAACAATTATGGTATGGACAGGAATTTGTCTTGGTAGTTTAGCACACCCCGTTTGGGTTAAGGTGCCACGGAAACAGAACCGTATTGTGATTAGGTGGTAAACCCAATAATCTACCCACATCAATTGCAATTTGACCCGGATTTGAAGCTCATGCATGACAATGGCTGTCCATATAGAGCAAGAGTGTTCAAAATCTGGCTGCAGGATCACAATATCGCGGTCTTGGATTGGCCTACACAATCTTCCGATCTTAACACCATAGAGCATGCGTGGGATATGCTCCAACGAAGGGCTCTTGAGTGCTTTTCTCAAAGATTTTGAAACTGAACATCATAGCAGAATCTGGGCCAACATTCCACAACAGGAAACTTGATCCTAGATAACTTGATTTTCACCATGAAGAACCGTTGCTGATACGTTTTGAACGTCTTGGGCAGATTTACAGATTACTACTATGTTTAATAAAATTTATTGTAAAACTAGAGGTTCCGTTATTATTCTTTAACAAGTTGGTCATTAAAAGTGTTGCCTTAGATTAGTAAGTATGTTGAACATTAGTTAAAAAAATTAAAAAAAAAATTAAGAAGTTTTGTGTTCGTATTAGATTGATTTTTTAGTTCGGTTAACAAGCTTTCATTTGAAATAAATGTCTTAAGAAATTCGCAATACTTTTTGAATAATCAATGGTAAACCAAATATCCCTAGACTTTGTTGATGTGTGTACATACCTCTGAAGAGAACGAAGTTGGATCCATATAGCCTAGTGAGGCGTAAACAAAAGAGTCGTCTGGTTCCTAAAGACAAAAAAAACACAAGCAATAAAAAATAATAAAAAATAATCATATAAGTTGTTTTTATCACAAACCCATAATATTGGCATAGATTTAACAGTACTCTGAACACAAATATAAAATGGTGGAACATGATCAACTCACCGTAATCACCTCCCTTACATGATCCTTGCTAATTGGATGCCATAGCTTCACTTTTTTATAAAGCGGATGGTTTTCGTAGTATAACACTAGATCTACTAGGCTTTCAAATTTGACATTACCAATGGTGTAAAGACGTCCCTCTTGTTTAATTCTGCAGTGTTTAATCTCTTTTTCAGATCTGGAACAAGACATGCACAGTGTGTAAAGGTGCTCTTACACGGGCAATTTTTAAAGCAATAATTGCCGGGAAACAAGAATTTATCAATATGGGGCAATTAGTGTAGAGCAATATGGAGCAAATTTCCCGGGCAATTCAATATGCTAACCATTCATTGATTTTTGTCACCTTGTTTTGCCGTTAATTGCTTGACGTCACAATCGATCGTGTTGCTCATAATTTAGCATAGTTTACTGTCTGTGTAAGCTCACCATTCATTTAGACTCTTAACTTTAGAGGTTTATGCTAAGATAAGATAAGACTTTATTTTGTTCTCTCACATAAATGATACATGGCAAAAACTTAATCGAGTCGAACTCTGGAGCAAGCAGTGGCAAAAGTACCCATGGAAACAGTGCGTAAATCTAAAGATTCGTCGTCAGTGAGATTTGAAGTCAAAGGTGGGCATTTCAAATAGTTTTTTTTTATATTTGCTGTAGACATTACATTTTAATTCGTTACAGAACTTATGGCCGGACTTTGAATACAGGATCTCCCATAAATCGGCGTCAAGCCCAAACCGGGTAATAGGCCAAGTCATAGGAATTACCGAAAAAGAATAAAACTAAAATGTAAGTCATGTATTTATAAAAATATAGCAGTTTAATAAAAAGTCGAGAAAATCTACACCTTTTGATGATCTTTTTACTCCCGTAGATATTTTTTTTGGTTTCTATACCTTTTTTAAAATTATGAAATCCTAAATATAGCTTAAAATTTTAAGGCAGCTCTTCCAGTTTCACTCAAGAAAATCACTTTTTGTCGAAACAAATATTTTTAACTAATATTTCACCCAGCTTTAACTGGCTGTGCTGAATAAACAAGAACTATGCGAGTTTGGCAAGTAACTTCAAAAGTAGGCGCAAACAAATTATAGGCACCAATTTAAGAAAAACCTTAGCAAGTCTCATACCATTCTGGAATCCTTAATAAATCCACCTACCGGGTCCAATTGTAAACCTAAAAAATGTCAAATCCACCTGAACACACACTATACATTTTATTTTCGGTCCTACCGTTGAGTCGGAATTCAGATACAGTGAATTACAGAAACTACAGAATAATATAAATTAACATATTATTAAGCTAGTTTAAATAATTATTTCATATTATATACGTACCTAAAACTTATTGCAAAGGATGTACCGTCTTTGTCGCTCGGTCGAACTAAGAAGGACCCATCGGTGGTAACTTTGCGAAGAATCTCTTCAGCTAGCGCACGAGTGCAATGATGATGGAACCAGGGTTTACTTTCATGTTTATTGGGTTGTGGTACCGCCTCTTTTAGGACTATTGTAAACTCCTGTAATAGAAAACAGTTTCATTCAATGGTCAAGGGATATCATCGAGTAGCTACCGAGTTAATATTAATCGCTAACGACACATGGTTTACTCACTTGGGTACGTAATGGATTCCTTTTATAGTATGTAATAAGGCTATAGAGGCTGTCAAAACAAACTGTCTCAATCAGATAATATGTGGTGATACCTCGTTCTTGCTTTAACTTAATACGACAATGGTTCACGACGCCTTGGCGCCAAAATGACAAACAATAGTCACCAACAAAAGTGACGCTCTCACGCACTAAAAATGTACCATCGCCGAGGTTCGAATTATTCCGTAATAACTCCTCGGCCTCCTCCCGTTTACCGGCCAACTTGCCATGAAACCAACACTCCGCAAAATGTAACTCATCTTGACGGACGCTCAAAGCATCGCTTTCCGGTTCTCCATCGCTATCAGCATCAGTTTCTGTCTGAGCACTGTAATGTTCAGTGTAATAAAGTTTGGTCCCTGTTAAAACGAAAGCATGAGGATTCCATTCTTTATCTACAGGATCTTCCAGTAAGAGAATTCCGTTTTTTATTGAATTTCGGAGATCAAGATCTTTGCCTTCCTCTTGACGACATGCGAAGGCGTTCTCTTCGACACCTTCTGGCAACTTTTTGTGTTTGAGGATGATTTTCCTACGCATATCTTTTGGCGAAGGCAAGCAAGTCTCATTTTTATCGTAAGGTAGTACAACCAGCATATCTCCAAATACTTCTATAAATGAAACGGCCATACCTCTTTGTTGTGTAAGGGAGCAATTATCCTCAATAGAAAGAATAAGAGGATAATCGGAAGCAACAAACGCGTGTTCTTTTATAACACGTAACACATCCATAAATCGGATTTTAGTAGTGAGAGTATGACCATGGTAGATGAACGGTGTACCATCGGGGCCATCCCAGCAGTCTAGCTCAATACAACGGCAGCCTGATCTTAGTACCCTAGCATATGCTTCTAGGGAGGACTCGCTAGAAAATTGATCACCCATCAAATACCTGAAATATATACATGATTAATAACACATACACACACATACACAATTCGTATGGGTAAACTTACAGTAGATTCACATGTAATACTTACGTATTGTGGGAAGAAACTATCAAGTAATGAGGTAAAGGTCTGGCCATATCCTGAGTGACTTCATCATACTTACTGTCCCAAATTGAATTTTGCTTAGAAAATAGCATTTCTATAAACTGCAAATGAAATGAATGATTAAGGTAATGTGTTTTATAAAAAAACAAACGTTGAATTTCTAAATAGCTCACCTCCTGCAAGGTAAAATATGGTTCGTGTATATCTCTTTGAGGGTCTCTGAGGTAGTCCCTCATGAACTGGGACGTATTAGCCTCTTTATCTCCGAGTTCATCGTGTTGTTCAATCCGAAGGAATCTTGTAAACTCCCGTAAGGAAATGGTTTTACCATTCCTACAGTACAAGGAATATTTCTCGAATATATCTTGCACATTCTAAAATAAAAGATATTTAAAGAAATTGTGTAAATAATAAAAAACACACTCTCTATTATATACCGTCAAATCAATACTTAACTATTACTGATTCAATTGATAATTAAAAATAAATACAAGAAGGATAACAAGATTGAATAGATTATACGTACATACTTTGGGATTCTTTGACTACTAGAAAGACAGAGGACGATAATTGGCGAGGCAATAGGCTTGTGTCCACTAAGAATAAATCGTATTGGTGTATGTTTCTTTTGACTATTTCCAATGAATAGACAACAAAAAGTAATATAAATTAGTAGACAGAATAAAGATTACTATTATTTTTAGAAAATAAGTTTGGAAAAATTAGGCATTCAGACACGTGATATTAAACACCAATCAGAAAATATGACGTCACAGGTTGCGCTCTCACACTATAGAGTAAGTATGTATGAAGAGCTGACTTCTTGTTCAAGTTGTGTCTGTGATTTTGTGTAATTTAATTGTTCATACGTTTTTATTAATTTACGAATTTTTGTTAATTTTAAAGTTAAATTATTATAAATCTAACAAAAGTAGATTGGACAAAACGCAGTTTTGGCGCATTATTTCGATGTGCATTTCGAGACAACGCTTGAATCAAAATATTGCTAGGCACCTATATCAAAGTTAAAGGGCTAACCAACACAATTTATTTTTAACTTTCTGGAGGTTTTTAAATTATTTTATCCTTTTTTTCAATTGCTTTTTAACCGTCGTAGGTTTTTCAAAATTTTTAATTTTGATTTTCATTTTAAAATTCTAAAAGAGCATACATATGTAGCACCTTCTAGTAAGTTGCTGTCGTTACACCTATTTAGGAACCCTCACTAATCAACTACAAATCCATTCCTAAAAAAAAGCCGCATCAAAATTTATTTTCATCACAAATAATTTTAGCTGTAGCGCCCCCTGATGAGTTGTCACCGTAACATCTATCTAGAAACCTGTACCAATCTAACTCAAACCCATAACTGAAAACTGCATCAAAATCGGACTACTAGTTTTTGAGAAAATTGGCAACATTGCTTTTCACAAATAATGTTCGCTGCAGCGCCCCCTAGTGAGTTGTCATCGTAACATTTATCTAAGAACATGCACCAATCAAACCTGAACCCATAACGAAAAACTGCATCAAAATCCGACCAGTAGTTTTGGAGAAAAATGGCAACATGTATTTGCACAAACATCCTCTCACCCCAAACCCATATACAATTTCCGTTCCGTCGTAGGTAAAAAGCTATGCGTGTCCAGTCTATAGTGTATAATCCTTACAAGTGACATGTTCTTGGAATACGTTGAAGGAAACGCGTAAGCGCCATGATATTCAAGACGCTTTTGACCTTTTGGTCGTGAAAAAACTATAACTAATAAGCGATATTGCGCTTGAATATTTATATTACGATTAGACGACTAATTTATGGATTAATCGCTGCAGCGAACTTCGTTCGTTTTTTGGTCAGGATAGCTTCGTCAAACACATTTTGATTTGTTTCGTAACGTGTGACATCACCCAAGGCGCCATGACAGATTGGAGCGTTTTCGTTACCAATTTAAATATATTTTTAGATCGCAAAATAAACTATGTAAATGATTGTTTTTAAATCAAAATAATACATTTTTGTGACAATATAGATTCAAAACTACAGATTTAATCAATTCTTGAAATTTGGGACACAAGCCTATTGCCTGCTGGAAAGACATCCGGGGAAATGGCCTAGTTAACCCTTCCCGAGTTTTATATCGCTAAAAGTCTGATAAAGAAAAATACCTCCGTGACAGTCCGAAGGGACGCGAAAGCAATTCCACTGATAGATTTTTGGAACGAGCTTATCGAGAACACGGATTTGAAATGGCTCACGTGCGGGAAAAAGTACAAAAAGACATGACATAGCCTCTTAAAAATCTAAAACACTTAAAACACAAACATGATGGTGTTGGAGTAGGACAGCTGTTGTCTGAAGGGGGTATTCCTCGATGGTCACCGATTTGAACGTCACAAGTATTCCACTTACGTCACCTGAGGTTCATTTAAATTTTTAATATTATTAAATTTTCTATTCCTCGATGGCCAAAAACCAATATCACTGTCATACGCACTATATTATTATTTTTTAGTCCCCAAATAATAATATCGACAGAAGAAAACGTTTATATTGAATATGACT